>WBMZ01000226.1:0-72951 GCA_013400975.1 Atrichornis clamosus
GGGGGGCGGAGCCAACGCCTCCACCGCACCCCGAGCGCCCTCTCTGGCCCCGCCCCCTCCTCGAGCCCGTTCCCTCCTCCACAAAGCCGGGGCAAAAGGAGGGGAGGGGGCGCGCGCCACTTCTCCCCGCCCCTCTCGGGGGCGGGGCTGGGCGCGAGGGGCGCGCGCGCGCGGGCGCGAGGGCGCGCGGCGATTGGCTGGCGGCGGCGGTGGGAAAGCGTTTAACGGCCGCAGCGCCCCCGGGCCGGGGCAAAGCAAAACAAAGGCGGCTGCGGCGGCGGGAGCGGGAGCCCGGGCGGAGCGCACGGCACGAGCACGGCACGATGCCTCGGCCGCTCCTCGGCCCTCAGCGCGGCACACGCGCGCCCGGCCCCCGTCTATGACCCCCGGCGGCCGCCGCCGAGACGGTACCTTCGAGGCGAGGGAAGCCGTCGTGTCCCCCCCCCCTTCCCCTTATCCCCCCTCTTTGTTTTTCGGTGAAGGCCCGGCGCGGAGCTCTCGCTGCCCGCCGCGCGAGGACCGGGGGTCCCGCCTCCCCTCCTGCCCGTGCCCCCTAAGGGAGAGGGGCCCGGGGACTGCTCGGAGCCCGGGCTGGGAGCGGAGTCGGCGCGGCGCAGCGGTGAGTACCGAGCGGGCGAGAAGCGGCCCCTCTCCCCTGTGCTGGGATTTTTTTTTTTGGAGCGGGGTGGAGGGACGGGCTGGAGGCGGCTGCGAGAGGAGCCCCGTGCTGCGCCCCGGTCGGGGGGGCCGCTGTCTCCCGTGTGCGCGGGGCCGCCGAGGCAACTTTGCTGGCGGGAGGAGGTTCGGGCGCTATTTTTAGCGCCTGGAAATGACGGCAGCGCTGTCTGCCTGCAGCCTCCTCGGCGCGGGGCGGGTAAGGGCGGTTTACATAATTGAGGGGGGGCGAGGCTGAGCTCGGCGAGCTGGGGGCCGGTGGGGTCCCCCCGCGCTGTCCCCCGCCCCGCGCGGGACCGGGCGCGGTGGTCTCTGTACGAAACCGGCGGCTGGAGCAGCGCGGGGTGGTGTTCGGGTGGCCGCGCGGTAGTGCCGGCGGGCACAGGGTGGGAATTGAGTCGCTGTCCTGCGGGAATCGCTGCGGGGGGGAGAGAAAAGGGGACGGCGTCACCCGTCGCGGCAGCTTAGTGCTCCGGCGTGAGAGAGGAAACGGCTTAAAGGCGCACGGCCAGCGGCTCCCTGCCGGCGGGGGAGCGGGGTGTCAGCTGGTAACTTTCTCCGCGCTTCTTTTCTCCTGTTATTTCCCGGTACGTAAGGATGAAAATGAGGCTCTTGCGGCTCAGTCTTTAACTTTGAGGTTTTTCCTGCTGGAGTAATCTCACCGCAGGTTACTGAGAGTGCGTGCACAGGCTGTGTCCGGCTTTGTGCAGCTGCCCAAAGACTCTTTAAGCTTATTTCCTGTCGCTCTTTTCTTGGAGCCCAGAAGGAACAGCGGAGAGGTCGATTCCTGACACGTTTTCTCTCGTCCCACGCGCGGGATCCGCACGCCCAGCAGAAAGCCGCTGTTCGCCTACCGCTGGCCGGCCCGCCGTGCGGGGCCGCCCCCCCGCCACGCTTATCGGGGTGTTTGTTTACACATCCGGGACCCGCGCGGGGCGGGGCCGCCCCCCCTCCCCATTGGCCGCTCCGCGCCCCTCCCCGGTGACGTCACAGGCGGCGGGACGGGGCCGCTCCTCGCCCACCCCCGGGGGACCCGCCGGGCCGGGGGTCTCGGGGACTCCGGGGCGGCCGTGCCGGGACAGCCCCGGCGAGGAGGGCGGAGATCGCCGTGCCCGGGTCCTGCTGCCGGTGCAAGCCGGTGCGCCCAGAGGCGCCCGTGGGCGCTGGACTGGTAGGTGCGAACACAAGTTGAGCTTCAGGAAACCCACCTGTCTTGCGCAGGACCAAAGCGCGGACTATGCTGTAGTCAAAGAATGAGAAAGAAATAGTTGATTCAGGTTTTTACGCTGTTCTGTGCGGAATAATGAACTGCAGCCATGGAACTGCCCGTAACTATGAGAGGGAAGTGAGACTGGATTTATTCACCATTGTTAGAGCAAACTAAGAAGTGGTTTGTTTTGAATCGTGCCTTTAATGGCATAGCAAGTCTGTGGTTCCCATGGTGTATATCAAACACTAGTGTTGCCTTTTTGAAGAAAGCAATATCAAATACAGTTTTGTCAAATGAGCTTTGGAATTCTTTTAATTTCTGTAATTGAAGAACCTGGGACATTGAATCAGATTGTCTTTAGAAGTGTGAATTATAAATGCTTTTAGAATGCCTTGAGGAAAAATACTTTTCTTTACATTCAGCTTAGGATCATAGGTTGGAAAAGATCATAAGATCAGTGAGTCCAACCATTAACCCAGGACTGCCGAGGCCACCACTAATCCACGTCCCGAAGTGCCACATCTGCACCAATTGAACTTTTGCAAGGATTGAACTCCTGTTTCAATTACTGATCAAAAGGGTTTAATTTAAGCCAAAGTCAAAACATCTTTGTGTGTGGTGCCTTTCATTCTGAAATGCTGTTTTGTTCTGGTGTTGTCCATTTCTGTGAACCTAAACAGGATCTGTATCTGATATTGAATTCAAATGGGGAATTTAATGGGAACTTCATGTTCTTAGGTCACCTTTCTCCTGTAATATCTTACCTGTAATATTTTACCTCATATCTAGTTGTTCTACAAGAGCAAGCTGTTTTTCACAAATAATGTAATCATTCTTCTATTTGCAGTTGCAATTAAATTATCTTGGGACACTTCAAGTATATAATATTAGTTTAAATGGCTATTAATATTTAAGTTCTGCTCTTCATGCCAGATGGGTTAATACTTCATATAAATGTATGCCTTATCTGTTTCCCCAGTCATTCTCATGTGTAGTTATATGCTTTGGATGACAGCTTGTTCCCATTGTTGCTTTATTTTTTTAGCTGCCTGTGTTCTGCTACACGTCTTGTTTGTTACTTGTCCCTGCCTTTGCAATTTTTAATGTAAGAAATTTTCTTGTAGCAAGTCCTTCAGTAGTTTGAGATTTTTTTCCTGCTTATGATTAAAAACAATAGCTAAACCAGAAGCCTTTAAATTCTGTTGTGGTTATATCATGTGCTGGGCCTGTTGTATAGATTGCTTTCTAAAGGCTTCCTTTGAAGCACAGTGACTGCTTCCTGTATACGATCTGTAACTTATGTGGCTTTCATTATCTGCTCTAGTTGTATTACCAGTATCCTACTGCTAGAAGAGTGGTTAGCTGCTGCCCTGCACACAGTTTACAACTGGGATAAGTGATTTGCATGTTCATCTTAAGAATTGGATCAAGATACTGTAAATTCCTAATATTGGCTCTCATTTCTGTTTGTGCTATTGACCTACTCTGCCAGTCACCTGACAGCTGATGACATAAGTGACTGTGCAGTGTTCGTGCTTGGAGTGCTCATTAGCACGATGCATACATAGCATGGGAGCTGCTGGCCTCTGGCAGACCAGTAGATGTTTATCAGTATTTAGAATCTGTAGTCTTCAGGCAAAGTAAAAAGGTTTGCTTTCCAGCATAGCAGGAGGTTCTGGCATGCTCTGACATGTAATGTCTCATAAATGCACTCTGAGGATTAAGGATGCAAGTGGGTGTTCTTTGTGCAGAATTTAGCTTTACTATCAGATTGTGGGTTTGGTAGTGTCCATTAAGACTCTTCTGGTACAGTGAGGAAGTACCTAATTAGCTTTGATCAGGACACTAGTCAAGAAGGCCTTTGCCTAAAGGCATCATTCTGTGGAGCTTGAAAGAGGAGTAGACACAGATCCCTGAATAGCAGCATCTTGCTTGGTATTTGACTTAAAGCCAGATGTGGTACTGCAAAATTACTGTTGGACAGAGCAAGTATTTTCCAAGATGCCTTGTCACTTGCTGTATTGGAGCTGACCACTAGAACTTCAAAAACAACTGACTTTCACTCACTCCCTGCCTTTTCACTGTAATTTTTTGCATGAATGTCTAAAAGAGTATACCTGGTATAATGCAGAAAGCACTTGTGTTTCATGGAGAACTGTTAGAATCTCGTCCCTCATTAGAAGTGTAGTGGAGTAGAAGCCATTAGTGGAACAGAACTGCTTTTTGCTGTGTTGAATGGAACTTGAACTGCGCAGCTTCTTAGAAAAAGGGGCCTGTAGTGCAGCCAGGCATTTGCTCCAAATAACTCTTTGCTTTATGGCTGGAGTTGTTGAATAACAAGTTAACTCTGGGCCCCTTGTAAGCTGCTAATTGTTCTGCTCTTTTCACCTACAGGTTGTGACTGTTTCTCTTCTGTCATTTGTGTGGAAAGTGCCACACACACTCCAGAACAACAACGGCTTTTGCTTGCATATTCCAGTGTTTCTTTTGTCAGCGAGTTCAGCAAAGTTGTAATTCTTCAAGTGCCAGCCCTGAGCTGAGTGAGGAGCCACCAGCAGAGATGGTAAAAATGACAAAATCAAAAACGTTCCAGGCTTACCTGCCAAACTGTCATCGAACCTACAGCTGTATCCACTGCAGAGCCCATCTCGCCAATCACGATGAATTGATCTCCAAGGCAAGTGGTTTCTTTAGAGACCTCATGAATTATTTCCTAACCAAAATGGTTATCCCTGTGTCACTGCTCCCAGTAGATAAGGGACGCAAATTGATGCATACTTCAAAGTGTCTTCTCTGGGTTCACTCTGGGGTCGTACATGTTGTGTACTAAGAACTGGATATATTCTGGAAACTTCTGAACAGGACATAGAGGTTGATCTAATATATTCCTCATGTTAACAACCTTTGCTGTCAGGTGGGTATTTGTAAGCTGTTGTGTCTGAAAAGTCTGCTAAGGAAAACTGTCAGAAGAAAACGTGGATCTCTGGGTAGGGAAATAATTCTGATTATGGTTATTGCAGATAGAGATTACTTTTGACTCTGGACTGAAGGTCACAAAACTGCCTGTTTTCAGGATGTCCCACTTTTGTTATGGAATCTGTAAACACACTTTTGCTGTATACCAGCTCCTAAGGTATATGGTTAGCCAGAGATGTTCAAAATAGTTGGACTGTCTAAACTTAAGATTAGAGGATAGGTGGATGCTTGAAACAGGCTAGGCCTGCTCTTATTACCTGTTGCTAGAAGAAACCAAGACTTGTGATGTATGGAACATGTAGGAAAACTTGAAGTTTGGGATAAGTACTTGACAGACTGGTTCATTCTTTGCTTCAGACAAGCTGCTGATTAAGTTACTCTTAATGGTGTCCTGGAGAAAACACTTCAGGTGCTTTTCAAACCTCTTAAAATAAAGTGTTTTCTATATAACTATTTTGTCATATAAAGTTAGATATAAAAGGTTTGTCACTAAAAGTTTTATCTGTTGCTCCTGCCTGTTTGTGTGTTCAGCAGCACTAAGGTGATGCTGCTCTTCAGTGCTGAAGAGATGGGAGGGGTTGGAAATGCTGCTGCTTCTGAATTTAGGTTTTCTTCGGGTGAGGAGAAGGTGCCTTTTTGGCACCTCTGGATTCTAAATTGCAGCCTCTCATAGCTTCATTATTCCCTATGTGTTCTGGGCCAAAAAGCACTGTGAGGGGTTAATCTTTCCTGAACTTCAGGGTGTAGATACCTACAGGAAGAAAGAAACTTTGCTTGCTGTGTCTTTTGGGATGTATTAATTCATTGCTAAAATGCAATCCAAGCACGTCCTTAATAGAAGCTCTTCTTTTTGTGGACTTAGATTGTTGCATGTCAACCAAGCTGCCACAGTTGCCACATGAGCCAGTTTTCTCCAAGGTCTTGGGAGCTTTGGTCAACAGAGTATTTTGGATATGTTAAGCAAATCAAGTTCATTTTACAGCTTCATAAATAATTTCAATCATAAAAATCAAGTTTTCAATTCAAAGGAAACACAGAGGACTCTTCAAAAAAATCTGTCTAGTAAATACAAATACTTCTAAGTTATTTCTAAAGGTGTTGGGAAGGGTGTTAGATGTGGATTCTGCTTTATTCCTGGCTTCCTTAATTTTTGGTGAAGATGCCTTACAAAAGTCTTTGTACTTGCAGGTTGACCATATGCTTGTTTGACAGCTGATCCATATTTTGTCAATTTAAGATTTCTTGACCAGATTTTATTGTCTAAATCTGTATGGTAATGAGAAATACACTTAAATGTGAGGTACATTTTTGTATGTTTGTAAAATAAAAAGAATATTTGTCATCTATTGTACTTGTGTTTGGGACATAGCTTTGAAAAACCTACCCTCCTTAGACTGAAGCTTTATACAGTCCAACATTGGAGAAGTTCTTTTGATGGAAACAACTGCAAAGTAACAGATACACTTGAGTCATTAAAAATAAGTTGCTGGCCTGGGGGGTGGTGGGTAGAAATAAAATTTGATTTTTTACAAATTGTTTTTTCTGAACTTCTCTTAAAAGTGCCTTCATTGAGGCACATAATGTGCAATGAACTTAGGTTAATGAGAGACATGGGGTTTTATTTATACTAGCATATCTAGAAAGAATCCTTGTTACTGTAACTACCCAGATGCAGCAAAAAAACCCCAAACAAACATGAACCACCCTGAAAGGTCACAAGTTGATTCTATACCATCTAAAGTTAACTGAGAGCAGTGTGGTTCCTGGGCTGGTTCGGATTTGTTCATGGAGACTTGGACTGCTCAACCTGTTTTCCCCTCCACTGCCTTACTTTGAAGGCCTAGTTAAAAGCTAAAGCTCTGTGTTTTGGTTGCAGATTCTGTTTCAAATGCTTCCTCTACCATCTGACTCCAGTGCCACAGGTCCTCTGCAGCAGATAAAGGCAAACAGTATTTATTTAATGCCTGGCTGTAGCTGCTGCCTTTGGGGGTTGTCCCCCACCCTGTCTTTCCTGGGTACTTGGTGACTGTTTCTTCCTCGTGTGCGGTCAGGAAAAAGGAACCAAAATACATGGTGCACTCTCAATTTAAAGCAGCTCCAACTGGCTTTCTAATGTGCTTTGAGGTATAAGGATTTATTATACCTGACACTGTAGTGTTTCTGACTTGAAGATGAAAAGATAAGCTGTGCTGTGAAATGAGTGGTGTTTCTCTTAAATGTTGGTCTGTCATGGAAAAGCAAAAAGTGCTGCATATTTCTGTCAATCATCCCTTTGATTCTGATCCTCAGAATACCCAGCTTCAATACAGATTTGCAATTCTTCTGCTTTTGAGAACTGTTGATGTCAATTGTCTGACAAGGATGGCAGCATACACGAATCACCTTTCATTTTCTGTTCTGTTTGAGCAGCAGGATCTCTTTCTTGCCCTGGAATTAATCACAAAGCTCTCTTTTTCTTGTGCCCTTGCTAGTGATAAAATGGCAACCAAGAGTCTTGGCAATGGCTTAGAAATAAGAACACAGACTGATGAAACAGGACAAAAATACGTTACCTGTTCAAGTGAATTCAGTGTTGTCTTGTGGTTTTAGTTTTCTCTGCATCTAAGAAAGGACTCTGTGTTGCCCAGGGTCAAAATCAACTTGGATGTTGGTAGTTAGAAAATACATTTCTAGATGTTTTTACTCTGTAATAACCTGGTGTTTTCTGCAGCTGGGGAGAAATTTCAGAAAGGAATGGGAAGAAGGCTGGTTGAGATGAGGAGCCCCAAACTCAGGAGGTCATTGGCAGTAGAGATGATGACAGACCTATGTGTTGGGCTGGACACAGGCACATATGTATGAACAGTTCCCACAATAATTTGTAAGTCCCAAGTTATCTTGGGGAAACCGGTTTGAAGGATACATAGTAAGAGAACTAATAAACTGTAGGTTACTTTCAATTTAAATAAGTGTAAGTTGAGGTGGTGTCAGGTACGTCTTAGACACAAGTGATTTGCATTGCTAACAAGTCTGCATATGCTGGATTTTCTGTTTCTTTGGTGAAGACTTCAAGGTGGATGTTAAAATAATGTCAAAAATACTATGAGAAGTAATATACCAGTCATCACTACACTGGGGGACATTCAGAGGACAGTGGGGGTTTTTGTATTTCTTTAAAGAAGCAAAGGGCTATTCTTAGAATCATATCCTACCATGAGTGTAGGCATAGAAGAGAAGTAAACTGTGAACAAACAGCCACAGGTCTTAATGAAGGCAAGGAGCTGTTGCCATAGGAGACATTTTGTGGATTTAAAATTGATACCACAGGAGTCAGTTAGTGCATTGAAGATGTTCAAAAAGCACATTAAAAGTGACCAAACAGTATATGTTAATAATTTTAAAAATCCAAACATTAATTTTGAGAGAAAACTTCTACAAGACTGTTTGAAGTACAGGGGAGGTTGCTACTTGTGTGGCCTGAACAAAGTGTTATTTATTTTCTGCTCTTATAACTCTTCTGAAATAAGTCTTGTGAAGGGCTTAACTGAAAGATAACAAATCTTCTGATTTGTTTGTAAATAGTAGGAAATATGCAGTGATAATTAGCAGTAGTTAATTTTATAGGAGACAAATGTTACTTGAAGAGCATAAGTTCCAAAGCACTTGAGAAGGGCTTGTACCTACAGATCTCCAATAATTGTTTAGAAATTCAGGTATGATCCCACAAATGACAAAGAAATACAAATACTTAATAGAAATTTTGGAACCTAGTGGATGTGTACTGCAAAGGATGATGCTTTGTTACTCAAGGTTGACCTGCTTGAAAGACTGTTGAATCATCTCACAGTGTGCCTTAATTCTGGGAATGGAGAATATTTGGATTACTTTGTATAGATGCCTGTATGTATAAATACTGTCACTTTCTTCTGTCTCATTCATTGCAAAGCATATCTGACCAGAGGGGAAAAAAAGTCATGTGAAGTCCCAGACAAGACTAGATGTGTCAATATTTTCAAGAACAAGTTCTACATGAAGGTATATACGTATAAATATACGTAACTGTCATTGACTGCACTGGGAAATCCTTGCACCTTGTGGGTAAAAGAATGATCTTGGTGGCTAAATTTAGTTCTCCAAGGCATTCAGTATGACTGCTCTTCTATTATTGATGAGAAGGAAGAGTCTTCAGCCTAAATAGATGCTGAAACATTTTTAGCCTTGCTTAGCAATCTGTGGTTTCGTCCTCCACTGTTTAACTGATGAGATCAAGAGGAATTTTTTTAAAAGGGTTTATTGTCTTTAAGTAAATATGCTGTGCTTAGCTTGGTTCAATTTGGTAATCCTCCTTTGCTTATGATATAATCAGTATTTGGAAAGATAGCTGGGCCCATTTTATGTATGCTTGAAGGCCATTTTTGTTCCCTGCCTAATTTCATAAATATCCTGGTGATAATTATTTTCTCCAAGAGGCTTCTGGTTTTTTGGGGTTTGTTGTTTTTTTTTTTTCTTTTGTGGGAAGAATCTAGTTTTTGTAAGAGAAGGAACCTTTGGAAAACATCCAAGGATAGATTTGAAGGCTTAAAGGAGTTGGAAAGTGCAAGGGAAGTGTTCTACTCTGTGTGTATTTTGACATAATTATTTCTGAAATCCATTCAAGATGCTGTATAGGTCAAGATAACTTGTCCTGCCTGACAAATCTTCACTTTGGGGAAATACTTGCCAGGTTTGCAGGCATGCATTTTTGGGAGTGGAATCTTCTAAGGTTATTCTCTATATATATAACTTTATGACTTGCTTTATTAAGTTCAGTAAATAATTGAATGGAAATAAACTTTTAAAAAAAATTAATACTTATCTGTGGTCTTCTAGAACTTGCCTAGGAAGCAGTTGAGCAGCATTATCTCTGGTGGTCTGCATTATCAAGGAGTTGGATCTGAGGGAAATACCAGATCTTTTCTTCTCCCCTGATAATTTTTTGTCTGTAGCTTATGTTGAATTCACTTTTCTGAATTTATGTTGCAAATCTTGAAGTGAGAGGATATCCTTAGAGTCTCTGATGCATTTTGCTGAGAATATAATTTCAGACATCAGAGCACTCGTGTTTCTGGTTTACCTTAAGAATCCTGCCCCTACGAATACCGTTTTCTGTATTTCCCTAATTTGCTTATTTGTTCAGAGAACTGGTTCAGGCTGATCTATCTTAGCTTGTAAAGGGAATTCCAGAAAATGAAAGGAAACTCAAAATGAAACCAAGCAAAAACCTATGGAATGCTTTCATTTTCGTTCCTTAATATTTTATTTCTATGTTACCAGTAGCTTGCAGGCTGTGCTTAAGGGAGATGCTGTTAATGCCACTGTGACTTGCTTAGAATAATGCCTGCCTTGCCCCTAATACATGCTAAGATGGCAGTTTCCCTGGATATTTGCTGTGGAGTGTGATCCCTAACCATGCAATCTAATCCCATATGTAGGGAATAATTGATGGCATAAGCTTTTCAGTAGCATCCCTTCCCCCACCCATGCCTTTAGCGCTGCCTTAGGGCAGTAAATACATGTTCTGCTAGACTGATATTTCCTTTTCTCCTGGGTAAAACAGCTAATCCTGGTGTTGGAGGGTGGGTTTAACTTCTAAGCATAGATCATACCTAATTCTGCAGGTATGTACAAGTGAAACGTGTATAAAGCTTCTTTACTACATAATATATTGCTGACAGAGAGGTCTGTCAGATGACTTGAAAAGATCCTGGTTCCAAACTATTATTGCAATCTACCTTACTGTAGTTTCAAAGCACAGCTGGTCATTATTACTGGTACTGTTAGACATTCTAGATGCCTTCAGCTGTGCTGAAACAAGAAAATCTGATGGATCTTGTAGATCTTTCTGTTTAATGGATAGCTAGTCAAAGATGTAGATTTTCTAAGGAATAAGTTAACTCATAAATCAATCCAGTATTATTAATTGAAGACCATGAAAAAACAGCCTTAAAGGAGGTTTAAAGTTCAGCTGCAACTATTAGTTGAACTGATAAATTGCCCAGCTTCTAAGTAAAAATCCTGGTTGCTGTGAGTCATTATTGATGAGAGTTGGTCACACTTGCTACTTTCTTCTAATTCCTCTCTACTGGGTAAGACATATTTAGACTCAGTTTGAATAGAATGTTCTGCTCTAGTTATGATTTATGTATAGTGCTCGTGAACTTGGGAGTGCTGAACAAATGTTGCAAGGTAGAAGTTTGTGTTTGCATAGGTGATGTTTATTCTGTCGAAGAGCCGTTTGTCTGGAGACTGGTTTGAACAGTTATGCCTGTTAGTCCCTGACACTGCCATTTAAAACACTTTCTTGCATTTTCTTTGAGGAGTTGACACACAAGGCGTTTAACCTGTCAGTCTCTTAAAATTCATATCAGTGTAACTGAATCATACAGTGCAGAGTGTGAGAAACCTAGTGCTGCTAAAAACAAATGTTCACTATTAATTTTTTTCTGATTATGCAAAATATTCTGTTTATAACCAAGTTACAAACTTAGCAAGCAGCTTAAGTGCTAAAATGAGTTATCCTCTTTTAATTTCTAGTAGTAGGATGCATCAGAATGTAGGCCTCTGATAATAAATCTTTCTTACACATTTTAGTAGGTGGAACCCTACACGTTGATATTCTGTAATCAAGAGAATGCACATGCGACAGATACATACCTTTCTGTGTTGTTTGAATACAGTTTTGGGGGAAAAGTCAGCTCTTCATGTGAATAAGAAACTATGACTGACAAGTTCTGACTAGAGATTCATAATAAAAATTAAAAGACATGAGAATTTAAAAATTGATATCTTTGGAGTGCTTTTACTCCAGTCAGTGTATAAGAGTTCTGCATGGCTGGATTGCAGACCATTCAATGCTCAATGACACACTGATTATGTGGTTGGACACTGATTTTTAAGGAAAGTCTGAGTTCCCTGGACCCACTTTGTGTTCCAGAATGCAGTTACACAAGTCACTACAGGTTCCTCTTGAGTTATTTGAGTGATGTAAACATGGAGGAACTTGCTTTTTGCAGCTGGGCAAAGAAACAAGTGTTCTCTGGCATGTAAATACAACATTTAGCTTCTAAATATGAGTGAGGGTAAGAAAAGATGGTATCAAATGAATCAGTCAAACTCTGGGAACGGGAAACAAGGTTGGAATGGAGGAGCTTTTCACAGTGGGGTGTTTGTGAACAGACTTTCTAAAATCACTATGACAGGAAAAGGTTCTGTGTTGCTTCTCCCTCCACTCTACCCTGATAATCCTGAAAATTAGAAGGTAATGACAGTGGCCATTTCTGAGGGAAAATAAGCCTAGAAGAGTACAGCATATCTAGGGCAACAAAGCAAAGGGTGCAAGAAAAGTCATCTTTAAAAATATATTAGAAAAAAAGAACCACTAAAGCAGTGCTTTCCAACCTGTGGTTTATATTTCACTTGGCTTTAATTTTTTTCAGCTTATGAAACAAGAGAGGGGAAGAGCTGCTTTTTGTGCTATTCCTGGCATCCTGTTACTGCCCTCTGCTTAATTTTGAGAAATGCAGGGTCAAAGGAGAGCTCTTATTAGGTGATACTAAGTCAAGACTAAACATAAACTTGGCAGAAATAATTGCATAAGATAGTTTGGAAGGTCTCCTGACTCCTGGTTTGTTCTGGAGTCTTTTTCTTTCCCAGCCTGCCGGGGAACTTAAGGTATGGCATATAAGTAGTTTAAAAATTACCATGAAGGATCAGACCAAAAAAAACCAACCCACCACATTAATTTGTATGTGATTGGCATGTGCAATTATATGTAAATAGAGAAACTAGCACGTGATTAATTGGGGAGAGTATTTCTTGGTGCAGTTTGAAAAAGGATTTGTAAATTTTAATTCACAACATGGAGTTTTTGAAGCAAGGGGAAATGTCTGCAACTTCTTTAATTTTAAGAATTTTTACAGTAGCTTAACCAAATACCATGGTCATCATGGCTTTGAAAGTTCTTTTTAATAATTCAGGTACATGAAACAAGGAAGTTCTAGTTTTAAGTTTAATTCTTACTGAGTATGAAGATTTTTAAAGTGTTTCCTTTGCCTTTTCTTAAATTTTGGGATTGCAGCACTGTAGTTTTCTCTAAGTGAACACGTAGTTTACCAAGGCTAAGTTACTTATTTGTTAATGGGCAGTTTCTAAGAGTATGTATCTGATTAGTTTTTGTTTTCACCTGCAGTAAGCATTCTCTGTTTGTTACTGGCTCTAGTCTTGAGTGTCCTGGTTATTCTGTAGAAACTGCAGACTGTAGGTTTGTAATGTGTGTTCAAGTATCTCAGGAGAACTGAACTAGTGGTGGGGGTTTTGTTTGTTTCTTTTGAAGGCAGGTGTAAGGATTAATTACTTTCTGGCAGAGCTGTTCAGACTCTGTCCTCAGTTGAGTCTCCCCTTTCAGGGTCAGTCCCACCTGACGTTTCAGCTTTCACTGTCCTCACAGCCTATCTGGTTTTCCTTGCCTGGTGAAAAATAAGACTTGCAGTTCTGGCTGGTGGAGACAGCACTTTGTCTTTTGTCTTTGCTATAGGTAGAACCTCCTTAGAATCCCTGAGGTTGGAAAAGACCTGTAAGGTCATCCAGTGGTTGGAGTGCAACCATAATCCCAGCAGTTTCAAGTCTACCACTAACCCCTGTCCCCAGGTGCCACATCTGTGTGTCTTTTAAATACCTCCAGGGGTGGTGACCCCACCACTCTGCTGGGCAGCCTGTTCCAATGCTTGATAACCTTCTTGGTGAATAAATTTTTCCTGGTATCCAATCTAAACCTTCCCTGGTGCAACTTGAGGCCATTTTCTCTGGTCTTGTCACTTGTTACTTAGGAGAAGAGACTGACCCCACCTTGCTACAACCTTCCTCCAAGTAGCAGTGGAGAATGTTCTGTCAATAATTCTTTTAAATGGTTGCTAAAATAATAAAATGTTAGTGCTATAAACTGTAAGTAGAATTTCTCATCTTAATAAAAGATTTTATGAGTAGCTGAGGGCTGTATGTAACTGCACTGGCACCATTGCAACCTAGAGTAGTCCAGAGTCATGGATTTTTTTAAACATTCATTATTGCAGTATATAATCTGGTTAATGTTGATTAGAGTTAATTTATATACATTTTTCTTTTACAAGTGTTTGGGGTTTTTTTGCAAACTGTTCTGAGTAAGTAATTAAGAGACAACTGTTATTGCTAGACTGGCAAAACATCTATTTTAGTGTCAAGTGACTTCTAATGATATAACTAAATACATGTCAGAAGAAGAATCCATTGCAGAAAGGTCCTTCTGCCTGTGGTTCCATGCCTGCTGTTACTAAAACCATTCAAAAATATTCAAGCTGAGATTTTCCTTCCAAAAACCTTCTGTGTTGATCTAATTCAGGCTTACAAAAAGTTGGTCTGTGATGTTCAACACTAGAACTGCAGGGTTTCTTAAAAACAATTGTACTTTCTCTAGAGCATGGATAAAATTAATTTTCTTTGAAAGGAGGTTAGAGAATGCAAAGGCTGAGAGAAAAAGAAATTAAGACAGTTTGGAGATTTTTTAAATGGAATTCAGTATGGAAGAGAGAAAAAACTCCATTCCAGTGTGATCCTGTTTGAATGGGAAATAATGGCTGTGTCTAAATTACCAAATAATTCAATGCAGAAGGAACCGGATGAAAGCAGTGCTGTGCCTGACACAGGTTTTGAATGTTTTACCTGTGTCTGGCTCTGGTCTGCTCACAAGTTCTCCCAGGATGTTCGCAGCTCACGGCCTCATCACAGGCTCAGGTCTGCATTAACACTGGGGAGTGCACGGGAGAAGAGCTGCTGGTTTAGTTTGTTCAGAATCAAGGATGCAGTTCCCAGGCACTGAAATTGCTGCACAAGCCAAACTAGCCTTCAGTAAGTGTGGCTGATTAGGGGTTTTAATTCAAAATTCTGCTACTGCTCTGAACTAAGACATTAATTTAGATCCAGCCAAGAAAGTCTAACAGTCATTGTTTGTCCATAATCCATCAGGAATGTGAGAGATTTGGAAGCATATGCCTGTGTTCAGGCACTTGATGATGATAACAGTTGTTTTACTAAAAGCTGAGCTTATCTGTGAATTATAAACTGATCAGATGCATTTCCTGAGTACAGTATGCTGGTTTTGTGCTTGGTCCAGAATTCCACTGCTGATATATCGAATGATGCCATGAAATCAAAATAAATCATCTCTTGGCTGCAGCAGGGGAAGACAGAGGAGATGGGAATAATTCCCTTGGAGTTAAAAGCAGATTATTTCAATTAGCATGAAGGATGTCTAGGAAAATGAGAATTGATATCTTGCTGAAGGGTAGGAAAAAAGTACGTTTTGCTTGCATTATGAATGTCTGATTTTGAGCAATAACATTTTGAGCAATGTAAAAATCATTGCTAACAATCTAATTTGGATGAAAACTTGAGTGACCAGGCTTTCCTATAAAGAACTGGTATAAAATAATTGATCTGCAGTAGTTTAGATCTATATTATATTCACATGTTTACGTAAACCCACCCTTGTGGAACTATTTCTTTGTTTTGTGGGGCTTCTTGTGTTTTTTAACAAGTGCAATTTCTTCTTTTATTTTAATGCAGTCCTTCCAGGGAAGCCAGGGACGAGCCTACCTCTTCAATTCTGTGTAAGTATGTTGTTATGGTTCTGCAGACTGTAACTTTATTCTTCCCAAGTGGAAAACAGTAGGAATTAATGTAGCCGTGCTTTGCCTGTTCTTTTTAATGCTGGCTTTACTCACCAGCAGTAGTTATTAAAGAGCTACTGGGCTGATGCTGAAGCATCCCTTTGCACGTACATGAGTTTATCTTATAAGTAATTCTGCTAAGAGCTGAAAGATTAGGCGAGGGTGTTAATGTGAAATTCCTTTTGTGTATGTAATGGTAACTGTCTTTCTGAGATACTCCAGAAGTCAGAATATATTGTGTGACTAAATTTGCTTTAGACAACTCTGCTGTGTCTAAAGAATTTCCCAGTGTGATAGCTGGATACATTTACAGGTTAATGTTTCAGTAAACTTGGTACATCTTAAATGACCTTGAATATTGCAAATGTGCTAGAGGCAAAAGGTCTCTGTGATCTTATCAAACTTAATATTTACAATCTTAGGCACGTCCTTCCCTTGATAAGAGGCTCTCTGCCTTTGCTAATGGGTGTATTTAAGGTTTTCATATGCAGGATTGCATTTTTGTCTTCATTTTTCAGCAGTTGTTTGTGTGCAGCATTTTGAGTAAGAGATGCAGTTGAGTGTCCTGGTCTATTATTGACCAGGAGAATGGAACAGTAACTGCAAAGGATTTGATTGCAGATCCTTGAAATTCTTTTAATATGCAGTTGTTCAATGGTGACTTGGGACTTCTATTATAATGGTAATAGTAAGAATCTGGTAATAGAACAGCAAAAATGGCAAAATTTTGCTCTTGTTTAAAACTGAAAACTTGATTTAGTCTTGTCTAGTGTTTTCTGTGTAGACTGAGTTGTGGAAAAACTAGCTTGATGCAGTACTTCATGGGATGTTTTGTTTTGAAATTGCTGTTTGTTCATCACAGCTTAGTCTGCTGATCTATAGCAAAGAAATATTTATGAGGCTTTTTCTTGTTGCTATTTTGGAGCTGGTTCTAAATTCAGCTGTTGGTGCTGATTCACTGGTACAGACTTCCATTACAGAGGTCTCGAATTGGTTTTGAAGAAAAGCCTGAAACTGTAGAAGTGTCCAGTTACTGCTTAGTGTTCTGTTCTCTGGAAGTTTAACTATTTAGCTTGTCTTTGTTGCTGGCAGTAAGTGGGTATCACCAACTGTGACACCACAGCCACTTGAAAAACAAAATACAAACTCCTTTTTTCTTCCTGTCTTGCTCAGTGTAACAGAGGAAGTTACTTTTGCAGCATTGAATAAGTTAGGCACTTTTTTAAAACTATTTTTTGTCCACTGGAGAAAAGGTGGGGAACAGTAAGAAAAGAAACACTCATGCTGTTAATGTAATTTCTCCTCCTTTTTTTCAGGGTAAATGTGGGCTGTGGTCCAGCAGAGGAGAGAGTTCTTCTGACAGGTTTACATGCTGTAGCAGATATCTATTGTGAAAACTGTAAAACCACTCTTGGATGGAAATATGTAAGTAAGATACTTAACTCTTCAATAAATGTTTATTTGCTGGAGCACAGATACTTGAGTAGGCCATTGAGTAGCACCTTCACTGCTAGTGTAGGTGAGCTAGCTCTGGTGCTTTTGTGTTCATCAGGCTGTAGTATAGTCTTGCTTCCTTGCATCTGCAGAAATGCTGTAGCAGATAATTTCGTTCTGGACTGCAAATCAAGCATGAGCTATAGGTGCTATTACAGCTATCTAATATTTCTGTAATACTTTTTCACAAGATGACCGAGCACACGTGCACTAAACCAGATGGGAGAAATTGTCAAAGTGAGCCTCTAATATCTTGGATTGCAGAAGTTGGTTATACAGCAAAAATATGTATTACAGTAAATGGTACTGAGCATATTACACTGTTCACAAATAATGTGGATGTGATGCTGTTGTTTGAAAACTTACCTGTGCACTTGCAGCTGTGTTGCAAGCTTGATGTTTTGAAAATGTTGTGTTCTGGGTGTTGCATGTAGGATTTTCACTGATTCAGTGTAGCTTCAGATCTTAGAAGTTTTTTCTAATGCATTCACTGTTATGATAAATATAGAGTAGAGCTTTTGAAGAGGTTCCCATTCCGTCTTTGCTTTAGTTCTGGGAATAAGGAAATAACACACATAACATGCCATTTCCTAACCTTCACTTCCAAAAAACATTACAACTCCCTAAGCAGTGAGAGAACATGGAAAGCTCTACAGCAAGGTCTGTGCACAGATCTGCTAAATCCGCCTAGGAGGAGTTTGCTTCTATTTTCTTCTCACTGCTTTTCAACCTCTCTTTCTTCCCTCCTGCCCCTTACTATTGGTGTAACCAATATGGGTTGATAACTGTAATGTCCCCTGGTTTGTATTTTTAATGCAAGTTTGATGTTTAAAATACTTAATTTTCCCAGCTTAATCCAGTGCTGTCTTGATTTTTGTTTTCCTTTCCAGGAACATGCTTTTGAGAGCAGTCAGAAATACAAAGAAGGAAAATTTATCATTGAACTTGCCCACATGATAAAAGACAATGGCTGGGAGTGAACCACAACCTTTTTCCTTCAGTTTGGACTATATTCTGTGGAACAGGCTTTACAAAGACTAACGCAAAGTAAAGGAAGAGCTTGGCTAGAGTGGCCCTGAGAATATCACTGAACTCTGAAACCTCACAAATGAGTAGTGTAGTGTAAGTGGCTATTTCAGGCCATGTTTGCCTTTTCTCCTTGTGTAAGTTCCCTCTTTTTGTACGTGTATTATTGTGTGAACAGTTGTTTTGGAACATTTTGGATGACCTTTTTCTAAACTCTCTCAGACTAGAGAAACAGTTCACTAATTGAAAACGGATTTTACTGGTTAGCATCTCTCTCTGACCTATGCCTTTAATGCTACTTCTGCTGTGCATGCTTCTTGCCTAAACACCTACACTCCAGTCCTGTAGAAGTTCTGTACCTGAGCAGTCTGAAAGAATGTATGGGATGGGGTGCTTTTTTATATGTAGCAATTTCTGATGTGTTTGGCAGTGAAGAGGATGCAGTATTGTAGTTATTTCTTTTTTAAATTTGAGTGTACCACAACCTATGTACATCTTGTAGGTGAATTGGTTAAAGGTACAGTGCTCACTTCAAAAATTATTTCAGTTGCACTGACTGAAGTTAGCAGGTCTCAAGTTGTTAAGAAAGGTTATGCCAGAGGTTTGGTATCTAAATGAAATAACATAGAAAGATTTAAAATCAATAATGCTATAGAATATGTTCATTTAAGACCAACATATTCCCTAAGGAGTTGGCTGGATAAAAAAATTTATAAAACTATAGCTTGCAAGATTAAAAAGACAGAAAAATATATGCATCTTCTATTTTGGGAAAAAAAAAATTAGTTGGTATATTAGGAAAAAACAAAGTTTTGGTACTGTACCTTTGCCAGTAACAGGGACTTGTGCATCAGTAAAGTTTTATGGCTGGTTCCATGTAACTGTATAGTCCTAATGCACTGGACAAAGAGGTTGATGTCAAGGAAACTTGTTGAAGTATTCTGCTTCTGCTACATTTGAACAAAAATATTTATTTTTGTGAGACATGGCCAGAGCCTATGACATGAAAATTAATATAGTACCTGTAGGAAAAGGAGGAGTAATAAGAGGGAAGGGAAGTTTGACTTGTTTTTTCATAAAATAAAATAGCAAGATAGTTTTTAAAATTTGGGGGTGGGGAAAGGGTTTCCTGGTTTGCTGGCTAAATCATCCCCAAGTACCTTTTTATAATAAAAATTTATATGAAACTCACCTTCTCTTTTGTTCTCATGCTGTTTCTTTAATGGAATCAGTTAATGAGAGAAACTTCTGGAAAGTGTATGCACAATATGAGTTGTTGGTATCTGGGTATGCAAACTGAGCAACTGTGAAAGAAATGCTCTACATAAATTTGCTAACTTAATTTTCAAATTAAACAGTCTCTGAAGACTTTTTGTATTTTAATCCTTTTAATGCTTGAGGAAAAAATGTTTGGAAAAAACCCCTTTAACACTACTTAAGTCCTGTAACTGAACAATACAGAAGCCTTGCAATACGAAATCCTTTTCTCTCAATAACAATTCTAATATGGCACCTGTGAAAGTGGTCACAGGTGCTGCTGCTGCTGTTGTTATGTTTTGGGGAATCTCTCATAGGCTTTCTGAACTCTGCTGCACTTTAGAAATTGTCATACATGAAAAATTATGCCAATGGGTAGGGGCAATACAAACCTTTCAAACCAGCTTTCCAGTGTTTTTGTGGAGAGGAGGAGTGAGAAGAGCATTTGCCCACGTGTGCACATTCTCTGTGATGCAGGCTGGCTAAACTGCATTCCAGATGTAGTGATTGATACCTGTGAATTAAAAATGTTAGAATTAGAGAAGTAGTTCAAGCTGCTGGGTTCCAGTCCAGAGGCCTGAGGTGGTACAGTCATGTTCAACTTGGATTTTGTGGCTTACACGTTGCTACTTCATGTTCACATCAGGCTTCAAGGTCTCACTTCTAACAATGTCATTGATGCAAGATAGGCTTTGGTGTTGCCTGTCTCGTGATCTTTTTGACCTGGAATTCTTGGGATTTTGTTTTCCACCATTGCAATGTGTGTTGCCAACAAAGAAGGCTATAACGTCTATCAGCAAAAAGTTTGTGTTGGCTTCAGAGTCCTGTTGCAATGTTGATACTTGTGAACAGCTTGTGTGAGGTTTGTGTATCTTTGGGCTTTTCTTATTTCCTGGCTGCAGACTTGTCGAGGCAGTACACTGGACTGAAGGCAAAAGTAATGGCTGCTTTTCCAGAGAGTTGAAATTTTAAAAAATATGTAAAGTATTAAGACTTTTCTCTCCAAAATTGGGGGTTTGACTATCTCTTGTTAGTAAGCTAATGCTGTCTGTAACACAGTCTGATCCTTACTTAGAAATTCAACCTCTTTCTTCAGTGCATTATTTATATTTCAAACTGGACATTTTCACCAAAACCTTAATTAACTTTGATGCCAAAGGTTGGGACTTCAAGTGCTTAGCACATAGAGCTTCAGACTACTGGCATAAAGAGTTAATGAACTATATGTGATGTTTATGGCTTTTAAGAGAACCAAACAAAGCAATATTCTTTTTGGTCTTTTATTAAGAGTGGATGCTTAGAAGGAGTAAAGAGTAGAACTAGTACAGAATCACTATTTTGTGCTGCCGTGTAACAATTCTTGAGGCTCATTCTATTGAAGGAATATGTGAATTTTTTTCCTGTGTTGTTTGGCAGCATCAATGATTATTTTTTCTCCCCTCATAAAGATATAGAGAGTTCTTGTTATTGGTTTTGGTGAAAGTTGAATCCAGATAGCAATGGCTGCTGGCTGATGTGAAGAGGTCAGTCTGGTCACTGAACCTTCCAGCAGTCATTTGAAAGAAAAATAAACTTACTTGAAGAAAAATTTTACTAAAGCATTTTCCCTCTAACCAATTTTTGTAATATATTAAAGATTCTATTTAAAGTTTGTATGTGTTTGCTCTGGGCAAGTTTACTTCCCCTCCAACTTGAGCACTTTTGTTACTTGTATTGGTTATTTTTATTGTTGGTCTTAACATTTATTTTGTATTTTGTTTTTTATAAACTGTAACAAAAAGCTTTTGTGAACCTTTGTTTCTTGCTGGCTCTTTCTTGGACCAAATGAACTGACTATGAGCTGGCTTAGAAGAAATGTTCATTGGGATGCATAGGAATTTGCTAGCAAAAATGTACATGTATTGAAAGGGTTTTTTTCCACTGAACCTCTAAAGCCTGTCCTAAAGTAATTAATCATAACTTGATGTGACTTTAGTAATCTGACCACACATTCTCTGTCTAGGTCCAAAGTAATGGCTGTAACAATGGTGTTCCAGGTCTGAGTCTGCCTCCAAATCCTAAGAATCCTTCTTTGGCTGGTTACTTTAAGTACCTTTTTTATTAATAAAAGGCAATGCTGCCATCTATAAAAATTCTGTCAAGTTGCAAACTTGCTGTGAAATAAGATACAGAATTCGGTGAGGGATTGCTGACACCTCAACCTAACCACCCCTGCTGTATGCTTTTAGCAGTGCAGTAATGTTAATTTTATCTGCCAGTTAAAAGGGCCAGAATACGAATTTCCCTCCTTGGTTGTAAGCTGTACAAAGGCAAACTGTGTGGAGGAAGTTTGTGATGGCTCCGTCTTAAGGTCCCAGTAGCAAGGCCCAGCGTAATGACCAGCATGGGTGGTGTGTCTGTGTGCTTGCAGTCCAGGAGAGAGGAGGGGGAATAAGGGTTCTGACATTGCTTTGAGTTAAAAACTGGCCTCAGAGGTTCTGACCGAGTCCCCATTGCACCTGTAGCCAAAGGTCATCTGTATTTCTCTCTGGTGGACCAGTGCCAGCGTTCGCCAGGGCCGGGTACCAGTTTTGGTGGCTGTGCCCTTCCCTCTGAGTGATGCTCATAAGGCTCTCCCTGCCCGCTCATCTCTGCAGTCAGATTGCAGCAGCAGTGACCTCCAGTCTCACAGACCAAATTTCAGTCATCTCCATCCTTGGATATTGATGATGAGTGGAAGAAGCTGTCAAATTATTGTTAAACTTTTCGGACACTTCATTGGACTTCACTGAGACTCATGTTAAGCCAACCAGCAGCATAAACACATACTGGAAAAGGAACAGATGCTTCAGAGGTTTCTTCTAAAAGGACTGTTACAAGTGGTTTAAGGTCTAAAGCATGAGTCATAAATGGCAGTTGAGTCGTGCCTCATTGTTTCTTAAACTCTTTACAATGCTTTCTTTTACAGGTGACATGGCTGTGTTGCTGTTTTGTCCTAGCAATACTGTACATCATTTGTTGTTTCACTATATTGTATCTACTTGAGGTATCACAATAAAAGCTTTCAATTGTTTTGTTGGGTTACCTGTTGGTTTTGTGCTATCTCTGCTTGCTAACTAAGCTCTTATGCTTTATCCTCTGGTAAGGCCAGAGAGAAAAGCCAGTGCTCTTAGTAGCTCTTAAAAACTTCTAAATGGGTTGAATCTGATTTTTACGTGGTTTTAAGACTGCCATAAAACATTTGAATTTTTTTCCTTTCACGAATCTTTCCAAAATACAGAAATTTGTGTTGCTACTTTTAGAGCTTTTGTCCATTTTGAGCCAATCATGGGACCTCTGCCCAGTGAGAGTCAGTTTGGGCACACCCCAAAACTAACTTTGAGAGGAATTGAAGAAGCGTGGATGTGCTTTTTATTGTTAGTTTGCTCAGGTGTAGACCTGAGGAGCACTCTGAGCACAGCACTCCCTCTGTTCATTCTGCTTTGCTTGGGAGGAACTCCTGTAGTTCCTCTGATCAGATTATTGGTCTTGTCAGGGATATGATCCTTCTGGACTGCCTGAGGCTCAGACTGAAGCCATTCAGTCCACACATACCAACCGTCTTCAATAATCCATCATTTCACCTCACAAAGGGATAGGGATGCTCTTCCTACAACATCAAACATAAAATTTCCATCTTGAGAAAATAGAAGATAGTCCAGCTACACTTTCTCTTATTCAAGTGCTGTCTTAAGGCATGAAATAAGGATCTTTCCAGATCTGAAAAAAACCCCTGGGGATAAAATAGCATTTTATGTGAGATATATGGTATTCCTTGTATAAAAACCTATTTTTTGTCAGGATATAATTGAAGTAATAAAAATTCAAATAACAAGTATCTTTCAGATTTGAGATGTCCATAGTAACATCCCATTACATTTTGGTGTAGCAAATGGACTATAAAAACACCAACTGTTAGCAATTAGGCTACCACAATAATGTTGGAAATATGAACTCCAGTGTTCTGTCACCAGCTGGAAAACACCAGGATGGGTGTTTCACCAGGATAGGACTACAGATAGAAAGATGGGCAGATGCCTCATTTAAAGCTTGAGAACCTTCTATTAGATGTGTTTTTGCCCCTGTTAAGTGTCAATAACTGGACACCACTGGACAGTGGTGTAGTTGGAGGGTTCTCCCCTCACGCACGAAGGAGCTGGGACTGGGGGACAGCAGGAGGTCTGTGGTGACAGAGTCCAGGTAGCTTGAACAGGAAACCAGCCAGGACCAGAGCTTAGCTTATCCTCTGCACAGGGCTCCGGTTGGGTCACTGCCCACGTGAGGTCCTTTCCATTTTTGTCTCTTCCTCTGCTCCCTGCCCTTGGCTCTGCCCCAGGTGGGTCTGACTGGGAGCTGAGCACCTGCGCTGCCGCTGGCACTCACGTCCGACAGGCACGGCAGCTGTGGATTAACCGAGGCTGGACAAAGCAGTTCCTGGCTGTGAAGCAGCTCTGCTGAGCCACAGAACTGATCAGCATTAACTGTTTCTCCTCTAGTACAAGTTGAGCTGTTCTGAAGGTTTGGCTTCTTCATTTCTATAGTATTGCTGAATTAGATTTGAGCTGAGGATCTGAGGTGCTCTGTGATCATGGTAGCAGTTTAATCCAGGCTTATGTTATGCATATACCTGATTGCCCAAAGATTTTACTTAGTAAAGATCACTCTAGAAAGCAGACAATAGAAGAGCTGTGAATGTTATTTAATTTTCAGAACACCTTTATGACATCATGAGCTGTGATCATCAGCCTTATTTTACACCTGATGGAAGATAAGTTAGTTTTACAACATGAGCAAAACCCTCCAGTTTGGGACCTGGAGCTAACGACAGAGCAACAATGCTGTACTGAGTGTCTGAAACATTTTTCTTATGTTTCACGTGTTGAAGAGTTAAAACTCCAGTGGATTAAGCAGCCTGATTGTGCTAAAAGTTTTGGGGTTTTTTTAGCTGTTGATTGAGTGGCATTAGTTGTCAGCTGTGTTTGAATTGTGAGTCGAGGTATTTGTCTATTGAAAAGCAAAATCAAGTAAGCTCTATTCTGCAGAAAAGATTATTCAAAATGTTTCAGTACTGAATCATATAAAACTACTCTCACAGAGGTACAACACTAAAAGGAAAAAAAAACAAACCCCAACTGCAGGAGCTCTGTGCATTGCCTGTGCAAACAAACTTTTTTCCAAAACTTTCTTTAAAAGCCCACTAGAATCTGCGATCTCGTGACAGGGAGCAGGGCTGCCAAGGGCCAGAGCAGCTTGTTTTGCAATTGGGCCCGGGGGAAATTGCTACATCTTGGGGGTGGGTTGAAGCAGTAAAACACGTGTTTTTGAGGACGGGGGGGGGGGGGGCATTCCTAAACAAATATATTCCCTAAACAAATATTAATAGATTCTCTGCCATGTGCAGGGGAAACCTGCTGATGTTATCGCAGTGAAACTTCGATAAAGTTAAACTGGAACTGCTGAACACTGTGAAACCGCTTTGAGGGGCATGTGCTGAGCGCCACAAGGGCCGTGTGTGCAAGGTATGTGGGGCACTGGGACAGGGGCGGGAGTGCCGACCTGTGCGTGCGGCGAGCGCGGCTGTGCCTGGGAAAGAGCTGAATCTGTGCGGCTCTTACAGCCTGAACAAGCTCAAGCGCAAATCACTGGGAAAAGGTGACGTTTTGTGACACTTCAGGCCCCTCCCAAAACGATCCATCTCCGCGCCTTGTGTTAATGGCAAATGACAGTTCTGTGTGTGTGCCCAGCGGAGAAGGCTGTGCCCCTGCCCGAACACCCCGTGCTGGGCGGGGAGCGACGCCTCCTGTGCCCTGCCCGAGGTCAGGCTGGGCTGACAACCCTCAGCTCCCAGCAGCTGCTCGTTGGGGCTCTTTCTGGCCATAATCTCCTTATAGATGAATTCATCATCTGTTTCCCACTGATGGTCAAACAAGCGCTATTGATTGGCTGGCACGCTCCACTGTTGTTACCAAGTATAACTGATAAGACTGTAAATCTGCTTCTGCTTGTCTACATAAATGATCTTTCCTTCCTTTCTTCCTCTTTTATCTTCCTCCTTCCTGAATTCCCCACTTTTTTATGATACCCATAACAGTCCAAAGTCTGCAGCATTTTGCTTTTTGTTGTTCCTCTTGTTTCCTTGCAGAAGGTGTTACCCAAGGGGCAGATTTGTGGTCAGGCTTGGGTCTGATATTCCATGGTGTTTGATCCAGTGCCAAACCAACCCGAGGGAGCCACTGTGCTCCCACCCTGCCTGGCTGGATGTGCACCCCTGTGCTGGGAGCCAGCATGGCCAGTCCTTGACCCTCGAGAGCAGAGGACAAGGTGCTGCTCTTTGCTCCTAACTATTGCTGCTGTACTGATTAAGCTCCTGCAGCAAGTTTTAGGTCTAAATACAATTTCTTTGGCATGATAATCTACAACAAATGAGCATGTATGAACTGCAAACCCATAGCCTTCCAGCCATGTTGTGCTTTACTGCCTCTGCTCCTCCTGCTTTCAATGGATTTTGTTTTAACAGTGCTTTTCCCCTGCCTTTCCCCCTCTCTTATGTAGTGAAAAGTTTCTCACAGCATCGAGGCTGGAGACACAAATTAATGCCCTTTAATTACCTACTCATAATATACAAGACCAAAAGTTTTCTCATGTCATTCTTTCAATGTTTGCTAAAATAAAGACCTTGCTCTGGCAGATCTCTCCTTTACTGGCCAAAACTCACGCTGAAGGTTAACAGCTCCTGAAGTTAATGATTATCTTTCCTTGTTTGCTCAGTGTTTCAGAGTTAAAACATGTAAATATGCTTCCCCCGTGTAATTGCTGTGGTCAGCCAGCAGTGAGCTCTGCAGCAAACATAAACACAACTATTAGCAGTTGTGTTTATGGGAGGGAATGTTTCCCTCTGGCCTGGCCTCCCAGGGCTCCCAGAAGTGTCCACTCCCCCAGAAAACAGCCAGTGCAGGATAACACTGTCCCACTGGTGCTGGCGATTACACAGAGCCTGCTATGAAAACCCCCTCTCAAAATAGCAATTTCTAATCTCCCCTGAGGCCATTAATCAGGTTTCTAATCCAGCAAAGCTGTCCCTACTGTACAGGCTGTGATCCCCAGGTCTTTATTAGAAACCCCTCTTGGTCACAGCATTTACTGGGCCAGGGGACTGATGGTCACGTTTGTCTGGGCAGGAATAGCTGCATGTGTTTTGTGAGAGATCTGCGATAATGGTTGATGCCAAGATCTGGCACTTTACCTGTGAGCTCCGGACTTACCGAAGGCTCATCTATGTAGAAATGCATCCCAGCAACAGCTCAAATTTGGTCATTTCTGAAGACTTAGGGCAACCTCTGCTTTTCTGGAGACAAATGCCAATACCTGGCCCTGTCTGATTGCTTTCAGATTAGATGGGAATGTCCTGAACATGCGTGACAGTCATAACTTTCTGTGCAGCTTCACAAGAGCAGAGGTTTTGCCCACATGTTGGCTAAACTCCAGCTGGGGTAATTGCACCTGCCTCCTCTCCACCTTTCTCTGGGTGGTTCTGTCTCAAGAGCACCTGATGTGTTGCAGACGTGGGGTGACTTGACTGATGTGTGTAGCCTCCACACAAGTGTGTGACATTTGCAGCATTAACAGAGATCCCTCTGGCAAGAGGCGCTGTATAAATGTAAACCCATCGCTCACAAAGTGCTGCAGCTTCCCCGGGCACGGCTGAACACAGGCAGGGGGTGTTACCGAGGCAATGGGCTGCGAAATCTCCTCCTGCCACGGGAGCTCTAGAGACTCCCTGCAGCCCAGGGTGATATTTAGACTTTGAGACGTTGACTGGAGAGATCCAGCTCCCACAGGGGCTCAGCTGAAGGATGCTGTGGGGCCGGTGGGGGCTGTCCCAATGCTCAGCAGTGTCTTGACTGCTCACGGAGGGAATGCTGTGGCTGAGCCCCATCTGAGGATTTGCCTTGGTGATTCCTGGTCTGTAGGGCTTGGCCATGCAGCTTGGTGGCCCTGCCCAGCCGGGAGAGGATGCCGAGGGGCAAGGAGGCAGTGGGGAGCTCAGGTTGGTGGGCAGTGCTTTCTATATTCAAGGGCTTGTTATCCAAAGGCTAATGCAAGTGAGCAGGGGAGAATTGGGGCTGGCACCGTGACTTCCCCCCACACCATGGGGCCTGCTGGCTGAAATCCTGAGTAGCGTACCCAAAAGAGGAGCCCCCACCTTGCTCAGCTGCCCATCCTGTTCTGAGCAGACGCACAGGGGTGTGGAGCCAGCATGTCCCCAGTGCTGGATGCTGCCGGCACAGGGCAGTGACTCATTTTGCCTCGCGGGGCTCTGGGTGTGGATGCCTCACTCACGTCTTGCCTTGGCAGCAGCAGCGTCTCCTGCTCGAGGGCTTTTTCTCCTGCCCAGCTCGGCACAGGGTGGTGGCCGGCCCTCATGGTCCTGGTCTGCTGCTCTGTGTCTGATCACATCAGCCCACAAACTTGCATCAAAACTACCTGCCTCATCCCTTGGTTTCCTAGAAATGCAGCAGCTGGCTTGGCAAGCAGACACCCAGTCCACAGGGCTGGTCAAATCAGCACTGCAGTGACCATTACGCAGAGGTTTGCATGACAAAGCGTTTGCAGCTATGCCAGAGGGTGAGGGGAGTGTTTTTAGTCTTTGTTTTCCCCATTTGCACTACAGATGCAGAACAGCCCTTGGAAAGGGCGCAGTGGGACACAGCCTGCACACACGGGTGGGGTTTGGAGCTGTGTCCGGCTGCTGGAGTCCTGGGGGATGCCTTGCCTGTGACCAGCAGTGCCTGGGCACAGCTCCTTGGTTGTCGCACGTTGTCCAGGGCAGAAGGTGGTGGAGTTGGGAGCTCCCACTGGAAACCAGCCCCAGCCCAGGGAAATGCACCGCTGGGTGCTGTGCTGGGCCTGTTCAATGCTCGGGCTTAATGTGGTGTTGAAAGGAAAAATTATTTCAGTGCAATGAACATGATCTGAGATGCAGCTGCAGCAATGGGACATGGGCAGTGTGCCCAGCTGTCCTTCTCAGGGGGTGGGACCTCCCCAAGCCTTTTTCCAACTCTGACTGCACCCCTGATAACACACAGTGCCACCCCTTGCTTTCCTATTCATCTCTTGGCTTTTCTTTTCTCTTTGCCCTTTTTTTTCCTCTTCTCTCTTTTTTCTCTTTCTCTTTTTTCCTTTTGTCCCCCTTTCCTCTCCTCTCCTTGGATTTTCCTTTCTGTTGTGCCACAACCAGACAAAGCCTGACAGCCAGGAGCAGTCACTGGCTTTGTGACCTGCTCATGTCCAGCAATACCATGGCCTGACTATGCTGGTTGGGCTGCAACATCCGAGCCCTGTGCCCACACGAGCTGTTGTTCTGGCACCTGGTTGTGAGCATTAACACGCTACGGTTTTGCCACTCAAAAATCCCAGGAGCTGTAACAAGAGCCAGGGCTTCACCCAACACTGTCGATGTGAAGGGCTTCATGGAAAACTTCTCTGGTTTCTGTGCATGTCAGCTCTGAGAACCCAGCTCATCTCCTCTGAGCCAGGCAGCAGGTCCCACACAACTTATGTGCAAGAGGCGAGGGCAGCAGCCGGGCTGTGCGAGGATCTCCAGCCCTCACACCACAGGTTGGTGAGATCTGCCCCTGGGCTGGCCCTGCTGGGCTTCCCAGGCACTGGCAGCCAGCAGCAGTATCAGTGGATCTGGTAGTTACCCCTCTTCCCCATTTTTTCCCATTTTCCTCTCCTTTTCCCATGTGTACGTGAAGCTGAGCTGCACAAATATTTGATCCCCTCAGACACTGGACAGAGAAGTGAAAGTCATTGCCATCCTCCCAGGGAAGTCTCCCTGCAGTCAGCACTACTGACTCCAACACTGCCTAAACCTGGCTGGAAACGTCCGTGCCTGGACTTATTGCAACCAGTTGGGATGTGGGGTGGTGAGCAGGGATCTGCCTGTATGTGAGGAGGTTATGGGATGGATGCAGAAGACACTCACTGGATGGGCAGGGATGTCCCTCTGCTCCCCATCCCTCAGCACTCTGCCAGCACCTCTGCACCACCCCCAGTGGTGTCTCCTTGGTGCGAGCTCTGAGTGGCTCTGGTTTGGCTGTGCTGTTGCTCCCTGTGGCCTTGTTGTTCTGTGGAATTGATTTTAATGGGAGCTGAAAGCGTGGCAGGGGCGCGGAGGCGGCGGAGCTGGGCCCTGAGCTGAATGAAGCTCAGGCTGGCACCGATTCCTCGACAGAGCAGCCGTGCCTGCGAGTGGGACACGTGTGAGCCCTCACCCTTGGAAAAAACACACGGATGCTAAAAAAACCCAACAGGCCAACCTCCAGCAACATGTAACTTGTTTTGTTACAGATTAACCACTGCAATAGACCCCAGGCCCTGTGCTGAGCGGGACATTTAACCTACTCTTATGATTCTTCCTGTTTTAAGACAGGAACATTAGAAATTTCATCTGTGCTTTTTTGGGGATGTCACAGACTGCAAAGATGTTCACCTTGCCTCTGTGCAACTCCGGGCAGGCGGCAGGAGCAGGGAGTCCACTTTTAAGCACTCCAACCCCAGGGCTGTGGGACACAGCTCGGTGTGGGTTTGGGGAGCACCCTGCCTCCGGACATGTGTGTTGGCAGAGGCCAAGACCCTTCATCTCAGTGCTGGGCAGAAATGTCACGTATTGACTGATTAAGTCTCCCCCGAGCATCTGCTGTCTCCTGGCAGGGGCTGCTGAAGCCCCCCTGCCCCCACCAAGGGCCCTTTGCCAGGCGCAGCGGTGCCAGACCGGGTGGTTTCCTTTCTGGAAAGGTTTCAGGTGCCGCCCAGAGCGCGGGAGGGTTTTGCTGACCCCGCAGCCTGTAATCTTACTCCAGGACTTGAGACACCTCTTGGCCCCGTTCCCTGCTCCTCTGTCCCCAGGACAGGCTGTAATCATCTCTTGGCAGGACAGCCCTGACCTGAGCACTCCGGCTCCCAGCAGATTTCCCCAGCCTTGCTGAGTGTTTGCAAAAATACCCAGTGATTTATTCTCAACAGCTCAGCTGGACGGAGAAAAAAACATATCGCTCTTTACATCTAGTCTTAATTTTGTTGTTTTTCCTTATAGCAGAGGTTGCCAATAATAATACAGCCAGAACAGCTCCTGGCCCCAAACCTGACAGTTTTCTACCCTTTTTTGTGGCAAGTGGCAGCCTGGTTTCTTGCCAGCCCAATGTCTGCTGACAAAGTGTCCGGCAGCGGCGCAGGCGGGATCAGTGCGGGCGAGCCGTGCTCCCTCAGCCCCGGACTGCGATGGGAATGGCGGGTGACACCCAGCCCTTTGCTGCCACTTACAGTCACTGCGAGGTGACAGCTGACCCCCTCAGATAGCTCGTTATGGAAATACAGCTGGATGAAATGGAAAACCAACAGAGACAGACAGGGGTTACAGGCTAGTGCTTCAGGATGGGAATTTTCCGGGAATACATTTATTCTGGAAATCAAAAGGCGGTTCCCAGCCTTTCTGGTTCTGCAGGATGAGGGTGTTGGTGGAGGGAGCACCGACTACACCCCTGCAAGACTGGACCTGGGAAAAGCCTCACTCTGATGGCAGAGGAGAAACCAGGAACATTTACTTAGCCCTGGCAAGGTGGGGTTGGGTGGTGTTTCTGGTTTCCTTGGGAAACTCCACTGGGAGTGGGGCTGGCAAGGGAGCCGAGCTCTGGGTCCCACCCCACAGACCCAGCGGGGATAAGCTCACTGTTTGCCTTGGAGGGGGGAATACATCAGTGTCTTAAAATGTGACCCTCCAGGTTATTCACTATGTAAATATATGCTCTTCACTAATCAAAGCTGTAAAAGTCGGTTGGCGTCTTCCTTGTGTCCTTCCCTGCCTCATCCCAGAGTTCTGCAAGGTCTGCAGCCACAAACACGGCAAAAAATGCGCTTATTCAGCTGAGACCCTGGGATGATGGGAACCAGAAGACAGCCCAGGACTGGCAGATATGGAGCAGGATGGAGAAAGCAGGATTATTTCCTGGGGTGAGGCTGGCATTGCCCAAATCAGGACAGGCAAGGTCCAGCCATGCTTCCCCTTGCTGGAATGCTGCAGGATCTGGACACGATGCCTCCATTGCTGGACAAAGAAAAGCTGCTTCCCTGTGACTGCTGAAGATTGGGAATCCTGTTCACCACCAGCCCCTCTCCCAGGCATTCCTGGCCTTCCCCCTGCCCTCCCCAGGGGTGTCTGTGGGGCCTGACTCCCATTCTCATGTTGCCTGCACTGGAAGAGGTGAGGAGGCTGACCCCAGGATCCCAGCACTGGGATAGCCGAGCCCTCCTCGTCCTGCAAGCCCTGGGCTCCCCCTCCCTGCTGCCTCCAGCCCGGCCTGGCACACAAACCCAGCTGCAAACCCGGGCTGTGCAACAGCTAAAGACTGGGAATCTGGGCGGGCGCCAGGGACTTTGATCCCCAGCCACGAGAACCTCCTCCACAAGCTGCCTTCTCTTGCGAAATAACCTCCGGGGGAGGGGGCTGAGCTGGCGTGTGCTGCCCCTGCGACCTTTGCAACCCCGAAAAGGGGGTTTGTCTGGTCAGTGATGGGGTCGCCTGCAGCCTCATCCCACAGCGGGGCAGTTCCAGTGCCAGCGCCAGCGCCAGAGCTGAGCCAGTGCCAGAGCCAGAGCCGGAGCCGGAGCCAGGCAGACGCGTGTGGCACCAAATGCATTTACCTTGGACTGCTCCCAGGCGCTGCTGTGCTCCTCCCTGGTACATCTGCACATACCAGCCCCAGCAAGGCCAGCTGAAAACCTTCCCAGCTGGGAAACCCCAAGCGGAGGGCATGTTCCCACTGTGGCACTGAGCCCCTTCTTCCCGAGGTGCCCAGCGGGGCAGGGCAGGCAGCGCTGTGGGGTGTTGGGATCCTGATCCTGCCTGCAGTAGGGCTGTGGGTGCAGCACTGCGGGCTGGGTGGCTGGTGCAGCGTTTTCAGGAGTGGATGTTAGTGACTGCCTTAAAAATTTAAAAAAGGGTTTTGTTTTGTTTTTTTTCTTCCCAGGGGTGGTCAGCAGCCACAACCCACCCCTGATGGTGAGCTGCTGGGTGCAAGCCTTGTGCTGTGCTAGACATGCAACATCAGCCTGGCCAGGTACGAAAGTGCCACAGGTGCCCTCTGCTAAAGGGCTCACTGAGGCACTGATGAAAAATTTCTTTTTCCCATTTTTGTTGTCCTTATTCCAATGCCAGCATCATCCAACATGCTGGTGGAGAGAGGCCTTTCATGTTGTTTAAAGGCAAACATGGGAAATAGATGGATTTTTTAGTGAATGCCTGATTGCAGCTTGATCAAACAAGGCAAAATAGGGTCTGCACAAGTAGGGATGTTTGAAAAGATGGCAGAAGAACATCTGGGGCTCCTCATACGAGGAAGCCTCCTATGCAGCAAACACAAGCCCTATCCTAATCAAAATGCTGCCAGATCCTCAGAGAGGTGATGGTATCCCCTGAGCTGCTGCTGCAAACATCCCAGACTGTGGACACCGGTCGTGCAGGACCACAGCCAGCCCTGTTGTGATCTTTTATTTCACAGTTTTGTTCTGTAAACCCAGATTTTCGCTGTTCTCACTTGTCACTTTTATGAGCATTTCTGCTCCTTTATTTCCAACCACAGCCTTATTTCTCACACCATGGACACACATGTCAGCGAGACACCTCTGCTTGTCATCCTGGGAATGTGCCTCAATCTGCCACCACGTCCTGATCATGCCCTGGGTCTCAGAAGGTTAGAATATCAGCCTTTAATATCACTCCAGTGTCACCCAGCTGTAGCTCCCCGAGCCTAGCAATAACTTGGAGTGTTTTCCTGCTCGGCCGAGTAACCTGAGTTACTCCCAGCGCTCCCCTCCTGGTCTCCCTGCACTTGGACTCCAGTGCATGCACTGTCACGCCTGGATTTCTCAGCCCTGAGCTGATACCCTCTGGGCCCAGTGCTTCACCTGCAGCACCCTGCTGGGTCTCCCTGTGTTTTGGGAGCGTCTGGCTGCAGCAGCTCCTGGAGCTGGTGCTGAGCAGCAGCGCTCACTGCAGTGCTGGGGCTGCTGCTGCGGCCCCTGTGGCGCAGCCACGGCTCGGCAGCGTGGGAGAGTTGCCTTTCCTTCTTAGCCAGTGTGCTGTGCTTTCCTGCACCCTCCACGAGGTTCCCAGGGATGGGGGTGAAATCAGGGTTTGGCTTTGTGTCAGCCCCTGCACAGCGCCTGGGAGAGAGACAGGCCTGGTTCTGGACCCAGCAGAGGGATGGAGGCAGCAGCTCCAGCACCAGTTCGCCCTCCTGCCACACGGACCAGGGCCCCACAGGGCAGGGCGTGGACACAGCACCCAGCTCTTTCTCCAGAGAATGGAACTTCTTTTAACCTCAAAGAAAAAAAAAAAAGAAAAAGAATCAATCCTAACCCCAAACATTTTTTAAGGAGAAACAAAGATTAGAAATACTGTAAGCAGTGGAGACAAAACACCAAAAATAGCATCCGAAGTTTCCTCCGCGCACTCTCCCTGCAGGCAGCCTGCACTATATTTGTCTTCACTTGCCATTTCTGCTGCAATCAATTTGCAATTGCCGCTGGCGAGGAACCCATCTATTAAAAGCTCAGCTGAGATCTGTGGTGAAGATGTCTGCAATAAAAAAATCTGTCCATTCATTACAAAAAAAAAAATAAACAGTGTCCTTCTCTGCAGACCTTCCCATTCCCAACACAATCCACTAAAACTGTCCCTGGCCGTGTTGTCCAGGCATGGGAGCAGCTGTGGAAGCCCATTGTGGGTTTTCTTCCACGTAGGGAGGGATTTGCTCTGCAGCTGCTCCGAGGCTTGGAAGCACTTGGTGTTTGCTGCCTGTTGTGCCTTATCTCCGCAATTTGCTGCAGGCCACCCTGGTGAGGCGGATTCCTCCCGGGTCAATTGCTTTTATCATAAAAACAAATGTTTTCTATCATCCCTTTCATCCTGGGATGAAAGTGCAGCCAGGAATCACACGCCTTCCCGAGCTGCCATGGTGGGCTGTGCTGCTGGGTGCTTCCTCTCCCCCTCCAGAAATGTGGAAGGAGGGACAGGGAAGGCAAACAGGAGCCTAGAATAATCCCTGCCTTTGCCTAAAAAAATTACCCCATGGGGCTGCCTAAAAAAATAACCCCACAGGACTCCGTGGAGGCAAACGGCTCTGCCCCTGGGTTCCTGCCCCAAAGCAGCAAGGCCAGTGCTGACACCCAAGGGGTTTTTCCCAGAGCCAGGCACTGGCTGGGTACCCCTGTGACCCCCTCTGCTCGGGAAGGGACACCGAGGGAGACAGGAGGGCAATGGGGCTCTTTGAGGAGGCCGAAGGCTCAGAGCCTGTGTAGCCAAACACAACAGCAGCTGCGGGGGGATACAATTGCTGCCTATAAATAGCGCTGGGAAGCAAACATTAGGGAGGCAAAAAAGCTATTCATGCTAAAGGACAATGTTGGCACTAAAGCAAATAGATATAATTAGCCATTAATAAATGAAGGCCAAAGATTAGAGAAAGTATCTAATATCAGAAAAGTGAGAGCTGGGAAGGCTTTCCAGGGGGAAGGGCAGAGGAGACCTTGACCAGCGTTTAAAACAGGCTGTGGCTATTTTTTAAAAGCCATTAAGTTATGAGCTGTCAAAACCAGCCTGCTGTGATTGCTGATGAGCCCTTTTTCTGTGTAAAAGGGAAGATCTGGCCTCTCCATGATGTCAGGAATAGCAGAGAGGCCTGGGAAGCTGCCCTGGTCCCCTCCCACTTTCTTCTCCTTTGGGCAGATCGATCAATCTCAGCCCCTCCTGGAGCCCTCTGTGCCCACTCTGCCCCTTGCAATCCAAGGTCCTACAGCCCTTCCCCAAAACTGCCTGGAGAGACACTTTAATCCCTGAAGCTCCACAGCAATGCTGGAGGGGGCAGGTTCTGGCCCTGAGCCATGGGCTTGCCCCAGTCTGAGCATGTGGGGCTGGGGAGGGTTTTTGTCACCATGGTTGAGGCCTGGTGCTGGCAAGGGCAGCTCCTGCCAGCCTGTCCTGCAGTGGCCAGCAAAGGGCTGCCATGGCTGGCGAGCTGACAAGGCAGGTGGATGCAGGCACTGGTGCCTGTGGGACACCTGCCTTGTGCTCACACTGGCCCCAGTGTCACAAAATCCCGTCCCTGTTCCCATGGAAAAACCCAGGGTGGACACCCACAGGGTGCCTCCATGGGAACGCCAACATCCCTGGCCATTGTGGCAGAGCCATAGTGGGGATGTTCAGGGGTTGCTCTGTGCTGCCCCAGCGCAAACCTCAGGAAGACTCTGCTCACTGGTGATAACAGTAAGGGGCCCTGTTACCTGAGACAGCCACTGCCAGCTACTGCCATGGCTTTGCTTTGCTACCACGGGAACTGCGGGAGTAACTTTTCCTTGAAGCCTACACAGGGAATCAGATGCCTCTTCTGGAATACATGTTTTAACCAAGGAGCCAGTATAGGCTGATTGAAATTGTACTGTCTGTGCCATATGAGCAGGTGGGGTGGATACAGCTGTGACCTCTCTGGCCTTGAGACACTTTGACTTCACTGACTCTGGCAGCAGCATCAAGCACCATCCTTCATGGGGCTGGCAGCTGCCAAATGCCACCAGTCCTGCGCAGCCAGAGGGCCCATGCCGTCGTGTCCTGTGTGGAGCAGCTCCAGCATGTGTCTGGGCTGGGGGCAAGGCCGGAGGGGCTGCTCCTGCCTTGGATCTCAATCAGCTCCTGTGCTGGGGCTGGGTGCAGGCAGCGGTGCAGGCAGCAGCCAGTGCCTGTGTGTCTGTACGGGCATGGTGGTGACAGAGATGGTTCCTCCTCGGTTGCTATTTCCAGAGGATGAAGTCACCGGGCTGCAGTGCCTGAGCTCAGCGGAGGGTGAGTCAGTGCCGGCCTTGCCGAGGCACCGTGCGCAGCCCCCGCTCTGCAGCAGCCCACCATGGCCTGTGCACCAGGGCCCAGGCCAGGGCAGGTCGGGCTTTGCAGCAAAACGGTGCCAGGCCTCAGCCCCACTGCGGCTTCACTGCAGGGTGTCCCCTGGGCTCAGCTCTCCCACCACCGTCCCACCACCGTCGCACCACCAACAGCTGTGTCCCAAACAGCTGCATGTCCCTTCAGTGGGAACGTCCCTCCCGGGGCCATGGCTCTGGCCTCCTCCCCACAGTCAGAGCACAGGATGGTTAAATCCTCCACCACGGCTGTGGTAACAAATACACTTCCTGAAGAAAGAGAGGAAGTGAGAGCTCCCCGGCCGTGCCGCCGTGGTGTGACCCACTGCTGGCCAGGGCAGGCGCTGCCACCTCCTTCCTGTGCTGTCTGATCCCGTTTGTTTGCCTTCTCCAAAGCCAACAGTGCTGAAACTTTGGGGGTGTTTGGAAAATCCCCTCCCTTGCTTATAAAAGCTGCTTCCTGTGCCAGGTTTCCGACATCCTGTTCCTTCCAAACATTGCTGGCGAGGGGTGCCAGGGGGATCCCAGAAATATTTGGTATTTCACACAGCAGAGCCCATCCCTTGCCACGCCAGCAACCAACACATTGCTGCTTTCAGACCAAAGCCCTGTACTGCCCTGCAAGCCCATCCACACCAACCATAAAACCTGCAGCTCCCCTAAACTGTTCCTGTATCTCTAAAGACAACCTTTACCTCACTGTCCTTAAAGCCTCAGTGCCAGCAGCACAAACTGCATTAACTCAGAGATGTCCCAGGCATCTCCACTGCAGCCCTGGGCATGGCACTGCTGCTGGAGGAGACCTACAGGACTATGGGCTCCTCCAAAAGGCATCAGGCAAATAGCAGCTTTTGCTGCTTGTATTTGTGCTATTCATTCTGGCTTTCCTGCTAGGAGAGAGACACAAGGGCTTAGCACACTCCTTGGTTTCAACAAGATGGCCTTTGGTGCCTTACGGCTGAGGGTGCCTTGAGCTCTGGGGAACGCTCATTGTCTGGTCCCTGACTTGAAAGGAGCTGGAGGGAAAAGCAGGATTTTCTTGGAGACCTTCAAACAGTTTGAGTGCTCAGTTCGTGGTCCCACATGAGGTGGGTACCTCTGTGATCAGCTGTGTGATGCTGAACCAGGGCAATTGGTAGTCTGAACTTCTGGGCTGCAGCCATTCAAACCAGCAGGGAACAGGCAAAATTAAACTGAACAATAATATTTTTGGCTTTTTGTCTTGGTAAATATGGTAACAGAGTTGCAGCTACTTGGCTTGAAAAACTATTCAATCTGTGCTGTTTCCCACACAGACAATACTATGGTCCTTGAGGGGCCAGACTGAATTAATGCCAGAAAAAGCAGAGGTGAAGAGCTGAGTCCCCCGTGAGCCCCATCTTTGTGTGGCTGTATGGAAACAATCGATCCCAGCTGCCAGCCGCACCACACACCACCGCCTTCTCGAGGGTGTTTTGTGCTTGTGGCTCTCTGCTATGGTGCCAGATCTCAGAAAACAAACAATTCACTCGTCACTTGGTGCCTTTCAGCAAAACAACTCAGGTACGGAGCAGTGCTAAGTAGGAGAGGGCTGGTGTTATTCTAGTCAAGGTCAGACAAAAGCTACTTCAGCCCCTGGTTAAAATCCTACTTTTTCTCTCCAAGCACATTTACTGGAAATGTGTCAAAGAATGTAAAAATGTGCTTACAAACAGCACAGTGGTTCCCAGGAGCGAGCTCCTGTAGTAAGGCTGCACAATTCCTGCCGATCCCTCTGGCCACAGCAGGAGCTGGTTGGGTATTCCCTGAACACACCATCTCTGCTGGAGAACCAAGTGATGAAAGGGGAAAAAAAGGTTCCAGTACAGTCTCCTTCCTCCCCTTTCCTGGCTCAGGTAGTGGAAACCCTGCAAAGAGCCGGGTTTTGTCAAAATGAGGGACACAGCACCCTGCCCTGCTGTCTGTGCCCCTGCCATCTTTCCGTGCTCCTGCCATCTTTCAGAGAACAGGTTGTGTCATGCTGGCCCTGTGGATTCTCACAACTGGAAGGAAAGCTGAAATTACAAAGAAACCGACTTTGAGTACACGGAAATACAGGTGTGGGAGGAAGCAGAGGTGGGGCTGCAGGACACAGCTCCACTGCAGGGTCTGCCTGTGGTGATGGTACAAAGCCCAGCCTGGCTGCTGACTCAGCACCGGGCATCAGCCAAAGCCTTTGGCCTCTGTGGCACCCTGGGGATGGGCCAGAGCCAGTGCCCCCAGTCTGGGAGCCACTAACAGCTGGGAGCACCAGCAGGCCAGAGAGCTGGATCCAGGTCCAGGGGTGAACCATGGCTGGAGAGCTTCACCCCCGCTTGGAGCAAATCTCAAAGGGTCACGCTCAGCCCTTCCTGGAAGCCAGGAAATTGTTCTTTGTGTCCGATGTTATGGTGGGAAATGGGAAGGAAAGGGGCAGTGCAAAGGCAGTGCTTGCAAGGGCAGCAGTCCCTCTGCACTGTGCACAGCAGTGGTCCTTCATGGACTGCAGTGAGCTCTGCCAGAAAACTGGAGCAGAAAGGGAAAGTGGGGGGTTATCTCTGCAGCCTGCTGCTGCAACAGGAAACTGCCCCTTGGATCAACCTGCAGCAAGGACTTGCTTAAATGGGAGTCCTTGCCACACCTCTGCTGCCTTCCTTGTAATCAAAAGCTCCTTTCTTTCATAATAATCTTCATTTTAATGTAGCACAGAAAAAGCATTTTATCCTTATGGGTTCATGAAATTGCCTATTCCAGCTCTAGCAATACTATGAACTTGACTACTCAAAAGTGTGCTGGAGTACAAGTTAGGTAAAAGGGATCAATAACAATTTATCATGAAAAGGCCAGCGCAGGAGAAGCAGGAGAAGAAACTCAGCCTTAGAAAAGTACCAGCATATCACCTGTTCCAGTAATCAAACACGTGTTATTTCAAACTTAGACACTGCAAAATGTTTCAAAACAAACCCCCTCTATTATTCTTTCAAATTAGTTTGAACTTCCTATGATTTAACAAAGATGTAATCATATCCGCAGAGATCCCAGAATTCCTTATGAGCATCTTAAAAAGCAGGAATGAATCATTTCCTTGTACAACAATCAACTTTGCCATGCTATGATCTTGGAAATAACAGTTGAACAGTCAAACACTCAAAAGAAAATAAAAGCATTTAATGCAAAATATTTTCCAAAAGTTTTTACAGACATTTCATATAAATGGAGTCTTTTCTTAAAACATGAAACCACTGATACAAATTTATTGTTCCAAAGGGGATTACAAAACTTTCTCCTCAGCCACACAGGAGGTAGGGAGGGCATTCCTCTCATCTGAAAACACCTAAGATGAACGGACAAGTAACATTCAGGATCTAGCCTGCTATGTCTAAGTGATGGTAACACACAGATGCTTTAGGATTAAAACTTCACAGGCTGATATATCTTTACCCCATAAGGCCTTTATTAAGATTGCTAATAATTTGTGGGTATGTAATAGAAATACCCAAGATGCCTGTCAGCTATATAATGTGGTTTTCCTAATGATGGGAAGCCTGATGTCAAGGCAGACTATGGGGTGTGTTACCCTGCAAGGACCAGGCTTTAGGGATGGGTGTGAAAAAAAAAAAAAGAGTTGTTTTTATTACTGCTCAGTTGCTCAAGGCTGTAGTTTCCGGGACCTGAGGGCGGGTGTGAACTGGTGCATCCTGGCCCCTCTGGCTGTCCAGTGGCTCAGGGAAGGGCAGGCATGGGGAAGAACAAGTGGTGCAGCTGCCCCAGGCTCCCCATGCAGATTTTCAGCTTCCCAGGCTGTTGGAGACTCCAATGGGTATAGAGAGGGCTCCTTTTGGAGTGAACCAGGCCCTTTGGAGGCTGACAGTGGTCAGTCCAGCCAGGATCCCAGCAAAGAGCAGGAGACAAAATTGGTCCTTGTTGAGAGCCAGCAGGAGGCAGCTGCAAGGGAAGGGCAGGACAGGCTGGAGCCCCTCCATGGAGCCCTACAGCAGCACAGGCACTTCCCAGCACATTAATTCATTCCCTTGCTTGGCACACTTGGCTGGTCTGGAAACCATTACCTGTAAAAGGAGCTCTTTCACCACCATAGCTGTTCACTGCAGCAGTGTCCTGCAGGGCTGGGCTCTGCCTGGTCTGCTGCCAGCCACGCAGAGAAAGGCTCCAGCTGATGCCTGGGTAGCTGGGCTGCCTGCTCCCAGCTTTGCAAAACAACAACAAAACGGCCTTCGAGGAAGATGCAGTGGGGGAATGTGCTCTCTAGAAAACAAAGCCACATTAACCAGCCTCAACAAAGCAGCAGTTTTCTCTGGCAGTGGCAGGGCAGGCTGGTGCCTTCCCTCCCCAGGACAGACTGTCTTTCGGGCTCTCCAGGGCCACGTGGGAGGTGCTGTTTGCACTGTGCTGCCCCAGTGCTGGGCTCCCCACGCTGCTACCAGGAGCTGAAGTCCCCAAAGCCTGTGCTCTTTTTCTCTTTCTTCGCAGCTGTGCTGGTTGAGGGCCCGTCATCCTCCACACTGCGCTTCCTGCAGCCACAAACGAAAACAACTCTCAGGGACTCTTTACTGTCATTGGGACCAGGGCAGCTTGGATACCTGTTCTCTCCCAGCACCAGCTACACACTCCCAGGAACGTGTTCAAAGCACAGTAAGTTCTCCAGGCCCGAGTTGAAGATTTAACAGCTGTACCTTTTCAGCACGGTCACAAAAACATGAGCCACAAATTTCTCCCCACCTAGTGCCCTGCACTTGTGGCAGCAAAAGGATTTACTGGGAATTAGGTATAAAGCAGCTGAGAGAGCTTTTTAGATCCTTTCCTGTTTCTTAAGCCCAGCCCGTTGCAGTTGCTGCTCCTATTATCAGCCTCTCTTGAGTAGAGCTTGCAACCCCAGGGAAACGCTGTGCAGCCAGCTCACGTGCTGTGGGCTTATTGTCAGATACCAGGAGCTGATAGGGAGAACAGAGAACCCTGAACCTGCCAAAGGACTGCTATGAACCAAACTCCCAATGTCAAAGCAGGCTGCAATGACTGAAGGTCCTTTCTATACTACTTGGTCCTTTCCACAGAGCCACAGATTCTGCCTGGATATCCTCTGTAAGTAAAAGTGCAACCTGTCAGCAGTTTTGAGCTGAACACAGGATTTTAAGGGACAAGCAGTATTTTGTAACTGAAAAATTTTACTGACACACTAAACTGACCTACCTGAGCTAACAGATTTCTGTTCTCACAGTTATGCAAATGCCTGTAAGTCACAGAGGCACACACAGACTGATCAAATGGCTGCCCAGATCTGTGTAAGCATAAATACAGGCCTTTATGCAGCAGAGAGACAACAGTATTTTTGCAAATGCTTTTAGAGAAGTCTGCTAAAAATCAAGTGGAAAGCATTTATTTTAATTTTCCAAAACACATGCTAAACTGCTGCTTGGCCAGGATTCTGTACTGTCCTTAGGAAAGAAAGTAGTGTTGCCAATCCCAACAGGGGTACAAAGGATATCTGGGAGAAGGTGCTTTAGGATAAGCCTGTCCAACCAGCCAGGTACCCTGGAGCTACCCAGCTGCCCTGTGCTCCCACAGCAAGCCTGGGAACCTGCTCCCCTTTCCAGCCTTTTCAGCTGTGCTGGTACAGCTCTTTGTGTGGCTGAACAGGGAACCAGAGCAGCAGACTGGCAGGGGCCTGGGGCAGCTACTTCGTGCAGGGGAGAAGTTGCTAAAAGAGAAACATCTGTGGGACCACAGCCTTCAGAAATAGCTGCAGAAGAGGATAAAACATGGTGTAGGAAGTGACACAGTATAGTTCCTCAAAGACTTCTGAGTTCTGGAAATATATCTACAGTTCTGAAGTCTGCAAATGCTTTTAAAGACCAACTCAGTCATGTTCAAGTACTAAAAGAAAAGCTCAGTTAATATGTGAACTTGAAAAACAACAGAAATAAAGTAAATGACTATTAGAACTACATGAAGGTGTCTTTGCTGCCACAAACCAAACACCTGAGCAATGGCAGTGGACAGGTCAGCATCCAGCAGGAAAGGCACCTAAAACACTCAGCAAAGGGGGAGGGAACTCACGCTGCAGCCATGTTGATGTATTTTCCAATCCCCTGTCGGTAAGTTTTAGGAGTCTGGACCTCTTTCTTTGGTGGGACCACCTCAGCCTTTATTTTGGCTGCTTCTTCTTCCTGCTGGAACTTCTCTCTTTCAGCAGCGACCTGTGGGAAGCAAAGGGTGCAATCTGTTGCAAGAGATAGTGCAGAATAAGGAGAAAATATCTACAATTCTTTGAAGTTTTAAAGCACTCTAAACCAGCAATCAGCACCACTGTGATTACAGGGCAGGCTTTAGGGGACAGCCCTCAGGCCACTACAAACAGACTGTCTGCAGCCATTACAGCAAAACTCCTTTCCTCATACCTGCAGCTACCCACAGCTACTGGGGGCATTTGAAAGGAAACCATCAGAAGCCTGATGGACTGGGAGCCGTGCCAGACTCAGCTGCAAGAGAAACTCTCCACTGAAAGAGCAACCAGGATCCTGGCACACAAGGCAAGGCTGAATGGCAGCTGCTTAATCTTAGCTGGCAACCGCATGGGCCAGGGGGCTGCCCATGTTCAGAGAAAGGCATTAAGTTACAAAGTTCCCCACAGAAGACCTCTGGCCTTTCAAGAAAACCCAACCAACCAAGCAATCATCCTCACCTGGGCATCTGCCTCTTCGTAGGGATCGACAAAAACAGTGGTTGTCTCAATCCGTATTTCCTCCTGGGAGCAGAAAAGAAGGACAGTGATTCCATCTGCTGATTAAGTTGTGCCATCTCCCCCAGGTTTGCTTTTGAGAAATGTCAGCAGAGTGACCAGCACTGCCACGCGAGGCCACAGCCCTGGTGCTTCACACGTACCTTGGGACGGTCTGTTTTAGGGTCACTTTCCACGTTCTCCATAGCAGTCAGTGTCTCAAAGCCACCAACCACCCTGAAGGAGGAAGGACATGATATCCAGCTGTCACAACATACTGAAAATATTCCTGCGTCCTTACATTTAATATATCTAATTTATGCCCATTACTCTAGCAGAGTTTTAAACCATCATGTATGGGGAAAAGGGAATCAGCAACTGTGTTTGGAAGACCTAAGATAATGTCATTCAGTGTGCAAGACATGAATTTTTTCTCAAATACGGGATTTGAATTTAAAATTAAAAAGAACATGGAAAACTCAAACACTCAGAGGCAAAACAAAGCCCTTTGTCCAAAAACCTGGGAGCCACATAAAGTAGCCAGATGAAGGTCAAGTCTTTTTCTTTTTTCTTTTGTTTTTAAATTGCATATTTAAAGAGAGCAAAGAGTGTTATCAAGAAGACAGAGAATGGTAACTTCAGCAGTACAGGAGAGCAGTGACAGAGCTGTCTGCACTAACACCAGTAACACAGAAAGCACAGGACTCCTCCAGAACATCATGACTGTGAGCTCATGAGGGCCCTGGGAAGGCAGCAGAGCATTAAGTCACAGCCACTGGGTAATGCCAGGACACTTTTCACTGCAGTTTTCACTTAGGAGGACCTTAGATCCCTGGCCTCTCACTTTTCAAGTCAGCGTATCCAAACGCTTGAAAATGTTTAAGGCTGAAGACTTTCTGGACTGTTGCACGTTTATTTTCAAAAGAAGTGTAGAACAATGGGAAAGTTCCAGAGAAGCATATTTAGAAAGGATAAATGGGGAAATTCCAGATAATTATAATCCTGTCATCCTGTCATCTATCCCAGCAAAATAACGGAATAGTGGAGACAGGACATGATTAAGAAAGAAAGGAAATAAGTAACAGCAATCAACAAGGTTTTGTGGAAAACAGTGTCTGTCAAACAACCTTCTATCTTTGAGACAACAGATGTGGTTAATAGGGATAACAGTGTCCATGGAACAGACTTCTGGAAGGCGGATGATATTTTGATTGAGGAACCAGAATGATATAAAGTGAATACAACATACATTAAATAAAAAATTGGCTGACAGGTGTCAAAAATCTAATTTTAAACAGGAACCACTGAGCCAGTAAGTTTTCAGAGGGGTCCTGCTGGGATCAGTTCTTGGTCCCAGGGTATTTAACACTTTTATCCACATCATCATCCACAATTAAATTTGAAAACAGCTATTCTTAGAAGAGCAGTAAATAAAGAGGAAGACAGGCTGTTGATGCTGAGCGATCCAGATCCATTAGCAAAGCAGGCTGTAGCTGGACAACATCTGTTTTAATAGAGCCAAGCCACATGGCCAGGAACCAAAAATACAGCCAATATTAATGGCTGTGGGACAATGAGAAGCAGCTGTATTTCTCAAAAACACTGCTCCAGGAGCCAGAGGAGTTTGAAGCTGGGAGCTCGGCGGTGAGTGCAGGAACTGGCCATCGAGGAGCCCGGGGCTGCCCACGGGACAGGGCAATCCAAGAGCCAGCAATCCCCCTGCCTTCCCAGGGAAACAACTGTTTTGAAGCCTGATTGTTGGGATTACTGAAACTCCAACACCAGCAATGGTAAGCTGGCAAGGAACGGGCAGATGAAATGGAGGAAAATCAAATTAAATGAAACTGGTGGGGAAAAAAATACCAAACTGATGGAATATGTGGAGCATTTTATCACCTAACTCTGCTTTCCTACCAAACAAATAGGCAATGCCTCGATCAAAACACACATGGTATTCACAGACACCATTAAACACTACACACCTGCACCAGGATATCTCCCTCTCTCAGGCACCTGTCCAGTCCCAGCACGGCAGAGTCTGCCCGGACAGCACCAGGACAGGCCCCTGGCTCTCACCTGCATGGTCTCAGCTGGTCCAATGGACAAGTACATCCTCTACACCCCTCCCCACTGCCCTCACTGCTGCCCCGTGGGCTGGGACAGGCTCTAAACACAACCAAAGGACAGACCCCATCACAGAGAATGAACCGAGGCAGGTCAGAGAGTGTTCTCAGCACCTGCCCCAGCACAGCTGTGCTTGCTTATGTTTCAGTGCTGCTTCAAACTTTATTCCTCAAGGGCCTGCTAATATTCTGTAATCAGGCTGTGACTTTTAGGAGCAATTAAAACTCATGTATGCAGGCTAGAACAGCCTCAGTCATTTGTGACTGGAGGGAGCACATTGGGGGAGGCTGCACAGGGCTTGAAGACCCTGCATGAACTTTGGAAAGTTCATAACAAAAACTCAATTTTAAAATCCCCTCCAGGCCAATATCAGATTCACTTATAATACTGGTGATTAACACCCAGCCTAAGATATATTCACTGTATTTTAACTGCCCCAAAGGAAACTTCTGATTTAATATCGGAGAATTTTCTGGCCAACAGCTCCACTCATTATCTGCTTGTTCGTTTTCATTTAATTAGGTTCTGATAATTTGAAATGGCCAGATCAGCTGTACACTGGCAATCTCAGCTGAGTAATCCCTTAGCCCATAGCTAGACCTCCCACAACATTAGCCCTAATGCATTTTACTGATGCTACCAGATCTTCAGTTGCTCTGCTAATTAAACTTTATTGGGAATATTTTGTCACTTGTACATTTTGGAAGGCTGTGATAGACATGGCATTCACAGGTCATCAGTAAATGACCTAAATAGTCTCTTTTGACATGACTGTAAAGAGCTAAGGGGGAAGAAGACAAAGTTGTTATGCCTGCAGAGCATGTCATTCCCTTTTCTTCTTCGCTGCTTGTCTCTCAAACAGAAAATTGCTTTCTTTTACATCCTTGCTTCCTCCAATATTTTGCACAGAGTATCTCTGTGTATTACAGTCTCAGCACACTCAGATCTCAATATAGGTTTTTGTCTTTAGGCACTGCCATAATACTGATTAAAAAAAAAACTAATTTGAATACAAACCACCAGCTCAGAGGAAAGAGCTCTGACCAGAGGGACTGGAAATAATTTTTTATTCAGGGAGCACTTGGGAGCTTTCTCAGGGTCAGGCCCAGATGAGGCTGGTATTTCACCACTAAAAAGTAATATGCAGAAAGGATAAGATCTGATTGCAAACATCACCCACCCAGTAAAAAGTGAACTACACATTAACCAGGGCAGTCAGAGCTGGATGCAAAAAAATTTGAATATTCCAAACTGTAAAGGCTTCTGCAAGCTTTCCTCTGATCTAAGCAGAGAGACAAGGTACACGCAGGCCCTTGAAACATTACATGTTGTTATTGTCAAATCTCATGATGTTACATTGCAGCACTAAAATCAGTTTGATGAGATATGATGTGTCAAAGCCCATGCACTGGCATCCCTCACAACAACTGCTCCTCACAGAATACGGAAACCAACACACCAGAGACATCTTGGGGATTCTCTGCCTGTCCCACAACACATATTTTGGGCCAATTAAAAAAGCCCATACAAATTATATGTAGAAAAGACCATCAGATCAGTACATAAAAACATTTATAAAAATCCTCTGAAGAGTGACCTACTACTTAATATTATTCTGATATTCAAGGAACTCTGTATATCATTTTCAGTAAAAGAAAATGCAGATTCCAGAAGTTCAGACTAACATCCCTTTATGCCCTTTGCATGTGCTAAACGTGTGACACAGACAGTGACAGTTCACACTGTGCTGGCCTGGCTCATGCAGTGTCACTTGTGCCAAGCTGGGAGCCAGCAGGGAAGGGAAGGGAGAAGGCCATAAACAAGTGTAACCTTTTCCACTGCTTCTGGCTCTATTCCTTTTCTAAGGTGTCACACATGCTTTGTCCTAAATTGACTAAGTGAGGTTTAAAGAGATGCTCAGATGACATCCTACAGTGAAAAGGATGACACTTTCAAGACACCATTTACATTAGAACAACCAGTGAAACTGAGGATTTGCTGTGTGCTTCCAGTAGATGTTGAACAGAGAAATGATGATCTCAACTATATATTTAGCTCAGCATCCCTGAGACAGCTTGTATTTTTAGAGGAGCTTGATAAATGTTGCATTACATTTAAGCATGAACGACAAGGCAGGTACATTTAGGGTATTTTTTTTCTATTAGCACAGGAATGAAAACAAAAATGTATCCTTACTTCTGCAATCCTGTTTTCTTGAAAGATGGGTAAATTAGCACTGAAAATCTTTGCATTTCACATGTAGATATGTTATTAAAATTTTACTTCCTGTTAAGGCTCCTTTATGTAAACTAGTAACCTTGCTTCATAACCACTGCCAATGTCTTTGCATGATGCAGAAATGAAACATCTGGAGCAGGCTCTATCCATTTGCAATATGCCAGTGAAGGTCTCCCTGTACATTAGTTAGTGCTGCCCACAAAGAAAACTGCATCTCCCTCACAGTCCCAGAGACATTCACACGTGAGCCTATTTCTCACATTTTTGTTTGGAAGAATTATGTGAATTAAGCCTTATGCAGTGCTGGGGATGGCAGTGGTCCAAGACAATAGAGTTTCCTGATCAGAAGATGATACAAGAACAATGTCTGGACTTTTTTTTAAAAAAGCTTCAAACTAGAAACAGAAACCAGAAAGAAAAATTGCTCTTTTGTAAACACATTCTGCCCCAAAGGTTATTTTCATAAGAAAGGAGAACATACATTTATATACACACACAGAGAACAATACATACATGCACAAACACGTACACTCAGGACAAAATGTTTTCTATGCATACACCCAATCTGCAGTGGAGTGAGCAATTCCAATGTGCAACAAGGATGCAGCCAAAACTCCATCTCCATCTCTCTGCTAGATAAGGGCTTAATCTAGCAGGCGAGACATGGTAATAAAGGTTGCTGAAAAAATAAAACAAGTTAGAAAAAAGCTTGTTGAAACTAGACTCAACAGATGAACCTGGCACGAAAGGACTTCCCTGCTTTGGCACAGGTCCCTCTTCAGAGATCATACAACTATTTTGCAAATGACAGCAGTCCTCATGCAGCTCCTACAGCCCAGGCCTCGTGTGCTGCAGGACACCACAGCCACAGCTTTCACAGGGAGGCCTGGCTCATCTTCCCACCTCGCTCTCTGCTCCTATCCTGGTGTCCAGGGAGCAGACTCTGCTCTGCAAAATTAGGTCAGGCTCCCTACACAGAATCACCTCTTCTGCTGTTACACAATTTCTCCAATCTTCAGATGTACTAAAGCAGAAGAGCAACAAGAACCTAAGTTTTCCAGCTTAGAGGCCATTTGGATTCACTGATTCAAATCATACAGGGAAAGTTGCAAGTGGAGACATGCACTGTGTTATTTAACAGTACCTGGGTAACTGCATAATGCTGGGTAGTCACTTGATGTAGCTAATTACTTTAGAGGACAAGAGTTACTTTCATTGCCCCCTTTACAGAATTGCAGTAGAAAGCATTAAATGGGTTAAGGAACACTTAACAAAGAGTGATACTGATCCAAAGCAAGAACTCTCTTCCACAAAAGCATCTGGCAAGGGGAGAGGGAAAGAAAAGAGAAGAATAAGCCGAGTGCATGTCAGCTACTGACTGATGCCTCCAATTTGACCAAGTCTGAGGTTTCCCAAACCACCTTGTCCATTATTTCTGGGAACAAGAGAATTAGAAGAATGAGCAGCAGAAACCTCGAGAGACAGTAGAAGTTATCCATGTAAGCAGATATGTGCAGCCTCATACAAAGGAGAAAACTATCCTTGACATACTCATCTCCTGTCTCAGTTGCCACTTTCTTTTCTCAGCTCTTGACAAACACAAGTGATGCTCCAGTAAACACACAGAACTGCTCCACAGATCATTTCCAGCTTTGCCACTGACCACAACACTTTTCTCTCTGCTCCCTTTATTGCCCTGCATTTTATCACATCTCGTATCTGCAACCTGCCCTCACTTTCAAAGCCTATCATGCTCTACTTGTCCTAAATCTCACCCAAAATTCTGAAAGCATTTCTCGCCTCCTGTTGATTACCTTCCACTACTATTTAAAATATGCACTATTTAATGCGTGCCTTTAGCTTTGGAACAGGCTCCCAAAACACATCAATGAAGCAATTTCATTTTTTCCTGGGGCTTTCTTCTTTGAAAGTATAAACTGTTGGTGGAAGGTAGGCTGAAATGGGTCACTGTCACAACTTCCCTGTATCTCTACACAATCTCTCTCTTTTCTACTTACACAGCTTTCAGGGACAGAGATTATGCTTCTATTTCTGCTTAAAAAGGGCAAATGTACCAGGTCTCTGATCCACAGGAGCTGTGAACCATTGGAACAGAAAACATAATAAACAACATGGATGGGATGTGCTTGCATCCAAATTTCATAAAGCACACCAAACAAGAACCTGAGTCTATCTGCTGTTTGGGCTGTAGTGTTCCTGCAATTCACAGCACAGCCCAGCCCCTGCTTGGAGCATGGATAGGAAGAAGTCCCCAGGCAAGGACACCAGGGCAGCAGCAGGCAGGACCCTTCCCAGGCAGCAGCCCCCTGCAAATGCTTCTCATGCCTCTGTGCAGAGCAAATACATGTCAGTTGGTTTACATTATCTGAGTTTCTAAATTAAACCTCTTACCAGCAAGCTAGAAGCCCACAAAAGCCACCAGTTGATTTGCATGTTAATTACATCATTCTCTAAGTCGGGAGAAATAGTAATTACTAGAAATGGTAATTACTAATTTAATCTACGCAGCTCTGTTGGAGCAGGAAATCCGTGCAGCCTGTAACACACCTCCAAGGGAAGGCATTCTTCTCTCACTCTCTGTTTTGGCTCCCCAGCCATGCCTGCTTATCTCCTTTCTTTTCAGTACATCCAGCCTCATCACTGCTGTGGTGGGCAGCACCATCATGTCATGGTGCCTTCCCTGTCCTCCAGCCACACCTTTCTCCTGAGACTTGAAAATTCAAATGCACCAAGGCATGGTCACAGTCCCACTGTCCAGGTGTGGGCATTAATAGCTCCTCCTACACAAAAATTGTGTTTTGAACCATGGGCACATGAATAAGATGCAGCTCCAGAGAAGGAACTTTTCAATGTTCCATCCTACACAGGAGCAAAAAAACAAAAAAAGGAGTGGGGAATGGTTGCCCTTTCACCCTTTTTTGTTCTCCGAAGTATGGAAGGCCTGCTGAAAAGTTCTGTACAAATTATAAACAGGTCAAATTGTGCTTTCCTACATACCTGTGTAGATACTTATGTGACACTAACATGAACCAGAGTCACACAGGGCTAGCTGAGGGTACAGTTCAGATCAGAGTATTTAGGTTTTTATATTAACTAAGTAATCCTCAAATCTATATGAAAGTCACAACAGGTCAGTAAGTATCCAGTTCAGACAATCCAATTAAACATTGATGGAAACAAAGAATCCTGATATCACGGGTTCATTCTGCTCCTAAAACTAGATATTATTCCTAGATATGCTTCCCAGATATTATTGTGCTATAATCAGATCAGAGACAGTCACCAAATCCTGGAATCACCCAGGATCTCAAATAGCAAACTGAAGTTGGAGTTTCACTAGAGGTACAATCTCTGGCATCTTCTGGCTTTTATGACCTTCAAAAACAATGCAGGTAAGAACAGCTGAAACATCTCGATGACAAAATATAGATCTTAAGAGCTACACACCTCAACCTTTCATATTAAATTTGTAATTAAATTAAACTATTCAGAAATTCAATTGGTAGATTAATACAGACTTGCTGGGATACATATATCCCAGCATCTTCATTTTTTACATTCTTTAAATTAAATCTTCAAAGAGAGACCAGAGTAAAATTCCCTTGTGTTCATATGAAGATGTCACTCAGTTTTCATGCAGGAAATGTGATTCTAAACCAACATTTTTTATAGAATTTTCATTGTGTTTCAGCTAAAAATATTTGCAGTGCTGAGAAAGCAGCACCACTTCTTCACTCTGGCACCTAAACTCAGACTTCTGTAGCAGCAAATACAATTCACAAATCAAGACAGTCTTTTCTAAACCTGCAAAAATCTCTTCATAGATACATTTAACCAGATTTACTTGGACTAAGTCATTCCTCTCCAAAGGGCACTATACAGTGTGAAACATCATCTGAGCTATTCTGCTCACAAGGTACTTGAGAGCTCAGGCGCAGTGCGAAGGCTTTGGGGAGCACACTCCATGCAACACAGAAAGCTCAGCTGTTCTCCAAATTATTTCCTGGTGAGTTCTGGTAAAACTGGAGGACATTGGGAAAACACAGCAAAGAGACTGGAGGACCATACAGGACGCTCACTGAGGCCAGGCTGCATCCAAAACTGAAGAACAGGCACATTTTCAGCTGAGCTGTCCTAACACAGACACTGTTTGATGAGGTGGCCAGCTCAGGTTACTGTAGGGGATTTGGAGGGAATTTTGCAAGGTGGACTCAAACTGTAGCTTAAGTGAAATAGTCTTAAGATCTGGATAAGGTAACTCCTCCAAGAACATACTGCCTCTCAGCTTTTAGTATTAGAATTTGCTTTATTTATCTGCTTTCACCAAAGGACAAGAGAACTTTAACTTTTCTAGGACAAACCTGGGAAAGAAAAAATAAATACTTTTCCAAGAGCGCAGTTATTGAAGAATCAGTAATAATATCTCTAAAATAAAGTGCCATTAAAATGAAGTAGTTTCTGCCTCAAGAACTTGCAGGAAGGGAAGATGGATTGAAAAATCACTTTCACTGTACAGCACAATTGCATGACATCCAATCAAGTAAACAGCACATGGTTTTATTTTCCACTGCTGACTTCCAAATGAATAAAACTATGAAAAGAACAAAAAGCCAAATCTACAAGTAAAAAGGATTGTAAGGTTCTCAGGAACTACCAATGCAGCAGGCTAGTAACACTCCCCCTCCTGCCATGCACCAGGGGTGTTTGAGAACAGTGACACTTGAGTTGGTAAATACCAAGCACCTGCAGCAGAGGAAGCAAAGAACAAACTATAACAAAGATCTTGTATTATCTTCTGCAATAAATACTTTATCATGTGAAGACTTCACTGGAAAAGACTTTCAGAAGAGACTTCTTTATAAGGAATGAAGTTCTTTCCCTGTCTGGGCATTGGTAGTATCTTTAAATGTATGTGCATAAACATGGATGTATGTACACACACATGCACGCTAACACAGATTTTATACCAGTGATAACTGTCAGGAATAAAAGAAGAATAAAATAAAAAAGAATAAGAAGGGCCAAAGACCTCATCTGTGCAGAAGCTCTATGTTCTATGCCATGATGAAGAGCAGTGCTGTCATGACTAATTTTTCAGTTGATGGCTCATAAGAGGATGAAAGCAGTATTGAAAAGCTAATCTCTTGTGTCCCAGCAATTAACTTGCACAAATATTAACATGGTTCATTACATGACAATGATTACTTTGTTCATGACTCCTGGAGGGCCACCCAGAGAAGGGAAGTAAGGCAACTTACAGTGGTGGAAGGAGGAAAAGAAGGCAGGCTCTGATGACTGGTACTGATGCAATGTTGCCCACCTACTCATGACCAGGAGAACTGGACTGTGAGCTAGGGTTTTGCTCCAGTTCAATTACAAGAGTCACTAGATTCTTCTCTTTAGGCTTCAGACACACAGGAGATGATGTCTGCTGTACTGCTGCCCATAATATCCTTCACTTACCTTCCAAAAACCGTATGCTTCTTGTCCAGATATGCACAAGAGCGGAATGTGATGAAGCTAGAAAGAATAAAAACATAATAGTTACCACATTGTCCCACTGACCCTCAACAACAGCCAGTAATGCTTAAAAACACAAAGTGTATGCAAAAACTCTTGGGAGAGAAGCCAAACTCCTCTCCCTCTCTGGGAGGCCTGATGACCTTTAACTCCTCAGTTTTGTGGGTTCCATCCTGGATTTCTGGAGTTTTGACTTTTCATTTTTGCACCTTACTAACATTCTTAAACAGTACTCCAAGCATGGGGCCTTGCAGCAAGTCCAAAATGAAGCTGAGCATCTGCCTCCTTGGCCACACAGGCCCGGGGAAGCTCATGCAGGGCAGGGAGACGTGCGTCCTGCTTGGGGAGAACATTTCTTGTGCGTGATGGGGAGCTTGTATCCAGCAAATACAGTTACATGACACAACAGTCTCTGCCAGTGTAAACTTCTTTTGGATATTTACTTTTCGCATTTCTCTTCTCTTAAACTGGCCTGTTGGTGATCCATTTCTCCTGTGGATGGAGCAAACTTGTGCTCAGATACAAACATCCCAAAAGAATACTTCAAAGTGTCAAAAGTAATTAATTGGATTTTTAATTTTCAGGGGCTATACTTTTCAACTTAAACATTGAACTGAAACACAAATCCAAAGCAACCTTTATTACTAAAACTTTTCTTTAAAGCTTGATGCTTCTTTGGAAGACTTGGACTACAAGTGTATGAGCCAGAGGTTTCCACATTGTGGTCTGCAGACCACGATGGCTGGCCTGACTTGGCTGGACATGCAGTGCTGGCTCTCCTCCCTGTCTCCATCTGTTACACTACATAGGAGACAGCTAAAAATATATAAGCATTCCAAAAGCACTTTTCCATATAAGCAACTCAGGAAGTTATATGATTGCAAATAGGAGCAGCTGTAATGTGCCAGACAGTCTATTAAGATGTAGCTTGCCCTAGGAAAGCACTGGGATGCTGTGCAGAATGCAAACTCCTACACAGGGCGCCACTTTATTCCTGGATATCCAATACTTAAAATCATCATATGGTCAGTTATGTAGCACTGTAATAAAAAAAACCTGAGCAGTAGTAAATATACAGGGAAAGCTTCTCACCCATCAGTGCAGTCAAAATAAAATTAAGGACAACAGAATTAACATAACTCAGGATGATCCCAGAGAAGTCCTGAGCATTATTCCAGCATCACCTTGCAGAGGGGATCCAGCTCCCTTTGCCCTGCAGTGCCTGTTGCCTGTGGGGAGAGCTATTCATGCAGCTCCTAAGGCCAGAGCAGTTGCCAGAAGTGTCTAAGTGCTGCCTAGGAACCTTTATAAATATGGGCAGCTGGAGTCTCTTAAGGACCTACATATAAAGGAATTTCGTATTTCGTTTGCAAATTTTAAGAGAATATACAATCACATTTACAGCAGCAGATGATGTGACTCAATATGGCACACACGTTTGGTCTCTGTAACTTCTGTTTCTAGACTCCCCTTTTTATATAAAAGAAAGGAAAAGAAGAAGGAAGCCTCTACTCTCCTCTAATTTAGCACCTGAGTGCTGGCAATAACATTCAAATCCAAAATAAGTTGTAGAGCAACTCGATCCTGCAAACTGCCCAACATGTGCTTAGCCTTCAGAATGCAAGCCAGCCTATTAGTGGCCCTGAGACAATCACTTGTGTTTAATTAAAGCAAAACACACTGCTGCAGAGTTTACAAGCCATCACAACACACAGCATCATGAAGACCAACCTCAAGGCCTCCCTCCCTCCCTCCTCAGTGCCAAGACACAGTACTGTACACACACACACTCTCTCTCTTACTCTTTCCTGGGGCTCCCAATAAAAGAACAACTTGCAGTACTTACAGAGCAACCAATAAATAGTTGGCTCAAAGTGGCACAGAACGTTTTCAAAGGACTGCAGGCAAACACCCATTTTAACGTTACACACAAACAAGGCTATTACAACTTCAGTACCTTTAAATTTCCTTAGTGTTCCTTCCTGCTTTTTTATGCATTCTTTCCTCATTTTAGTCCTCATTCTGCTTTTGTACATTGGAAAACAAGTTATTCTCAATCCCAGACTGTGCACTCTGCCACATCTGGGTCTACACATTTCAACAGAATTATTCTCATTTATTTAAAATTAGGTGACTAAAAAGAAGTAATATACCCATAGAGTTTATGCTTCATTTCATTAAGCCCTTTCAAAAAGTTTAATATGGAGCTAAATTTAAATAGAGTGAAGAGGTGTGATGAATGATCTTACAGGGGTAACACTAGGGGCACACTGACAAAAACAAACAGAAACTTCAAATCATAACAACAAAAAAGACAAATTAATGCTGATATAATAAAGCTACAGGTCTTCTTGTTGTGCTTCACTTTGCTCTTAGATTTGCTAAGAGCAGCTGCAGCCCTGACTGCAATATGCAGCACGCAACAGAATATTTCACTTGACTGAACTTTAAAGAGTAGCTCATAAAATGTCATTTGTCTTCTTAACAGAGTGAGACACAATGTCCAGAGGGAAACAATAAAGCACAAAAAAAGCAAGTGACTACTTACAACTGTGATTTGTTTGTGTTGGGTCCTGAATTTGCCATACTAAGAACACCACGTCCCGTGTGGGACAAATTGGGCTTGAATTCATCTTTGAAAGGTTTTCCCCAGTAAGATTCTCCTCCTTAAAAGAGAAAATACGATAGAGGAAGAATGTTTGTTTTCATTAGCTTCCCACTGTTTTAGAACAGACACTGACATTAAATTCAAGGTTTCCAGCACCTCCAGTCACTATGTGTTAATACATTGTTACCTCATCCCTATCACTAGGCCAGTATTTGAGCCTGACCTTGAAATCTGATGTTTGCAACTGGCAACACATTTCTGTGCCCTCACACTATCAGCTGCAACAGACCACACTTTATCAACAGCTTTATGTATCCTGTGCTGAAGAACTGTCAAGGATTTAGTTTTTTACTGCTGGTCCACCATAATTTTTCTCTTTTGAGACATTAAATCTTTAAAATTGGCTTCGTGACAAAACACAAAGCAAAGAATTAGTTTAATTGCACTCTGGATATAGCATTGCTTCCAGAAATAAAGTATCAGGGACATGAAACACACTCATAGAATCAACTAAGAATAGGAGCTATAAGCTCAAGTGCTTAATTCCAGACTAAACAATGAAGAATGACGATATATGGTGCTCCAAAATAAAAGGCAAAAGTTAAGATATTTGGAATAGATACCTGGATGATGTGAACACTTAAATGCAATGAAGGTAAAAGGATGATAAAATTGCACAAACCCCAGCTCCAGCCCTCCAAAACTGAATTCTTTTCTGAGACTGTGGACAGAGAGAGGGTCCGTGAGAGCTCTCCTCCTGTCATTTTTACATTATTTATGACAGATCTGACATTTTCATTTGCACTTTCCTCCAGGATCATTCTTAATAAGAAAAATGAAGGCTGAGATGAGTCATAGTTTTACAGTCAAATCCATAATCTTGTTTGACAAACCATGAAAAAATATTTCACCTTAGGACAGTATTAAAAATAAAACAAACAATAGTATCCAAACAGGCAGCGAGACTTGTCCATCTGCAGAAGTGGCCCAAGAGTCCTCCAGAGCAAGAGTACCAGTGGTGAAGCAGGAGGCAGGTCAGTGAGGGATCTCTGGTGCTCCATGGACATTTGCACACATGGCACAGAGAAGCAGTGTGATACAGCTGCACACCAAGCAGCAAATGAAACTGAGGAACAAAACAGGTTCCTACTGAAAATCTTATCCAAAAAATCACAAGAGTGCATCAAATGAGGAAAGAGTTTCAGATGATACCATGAAACAAAGCATTACATATGGACAGCTGCAAGTGGAACGGAGAGAAATTTTGGAAGAAGCTGACCCACTTAAAAACCCAATTAATCATACTCAAAAGACCTATTAATAGAGTTGAGTGTTGCCTGCTCTGCAATTTGACAAGAGGTGGCAAAAGGGGACAAACCCTGCAGGGATTTTCTGTAATCAGGAGTAGAGCAGTGGTTACTTCAGCAGTCCTTGGCTATTGAATATTTTAAGATCAGCTATATTACATCAGCTTGATCCCATACACCAATCTTTTCCAGCAGTGGGTGAAAGGGATATGGTACAGTTGCAGCCAGCTCTAGAGGAGTTTGTGCTGTCTGAAGTTTTCAGAGAATACAGAACATGAGCACAGCCCACTGAGATGGGACACAGCACCACGTGGCCAAACCTGTGAGTCTGCTACACCCTTCATGTGCTTCCAGCTGATGCTGGAATTACAGCATTGTCAAGCTGCTGAAAGAGAGTGGAATCAAGCCTGAAGCCTTCACTGGTCAGAAAAATAATTCAAAAGGAAAGAGAAAAATTGTGAATGACAGAGAGACTCTCTCTTTCTGGCACAACAAACAACCAGACCCAAGAGCTTGCAGACAGGAGCAATGAGCCATGATCTTTAGGTTCTGGAATATTTATTTTTGCATGATTTCATTTCGGATCATGCACTGCAGGTCAGAATTAATCTCATATGTATGAAAGCTAAGTTCAGTTCACTCTGGTTCTCTGGAAATAAGTGCTAATATTTTAGCAGATAGTTACAGCATGAGATCCAGCCCCTGCTCTATCTGCCACACAGCTGTTTCCAAGACTAATTCTGTCTGCCCAGGAGCTGCAGTGAGAACAGGGAATGGCTTGTGCAGCATTTGCCTAAAAGGCCAGACATCCTATGAAGGACATGACTGAAGTGTCTGTGGAGACCAGGCAGCACAGGCTGGCAAAGGGCAGTGGAGACACTGCAAAGGCACTCAGACAGCAGTGCAGGCACAGCTTGGGGTTTTTTGTTGGCATTTTGTTTTGGGTTTTTTAGTAATTGAAAGGGAGTACTTTTTTTTTTTTTTAAGGAAAACCCTGAAGTATTCTCCTTAAATTAAAAATAGCCTGAATGTGCTTTTCATCAAACTCCTGTTAACCTCTGGAATTGTTCCAGGCTTCAAGCATCTGCTTGAAGCAGGACTAGACAGAGCAAGTCAGAAGATGGCAAGTTACATCTATACATTTTTTCAATTGCTGAAACTCAGCATCACTTTCTCTGTGAAGATTAAGTACAGACCTCTCATCAGTCTAGGGCCATGGCAGCACAGTGTCTAATGCTCAGCTGAAATAGAGATTTTACATTCTTACATTCTACTCTTTACGTTAGAGCTCAATATAAACTTGGGAAAATCTCCCACAAGTTCCAAACCTACTACTAATAATATGAGGTGTTTGGAAGTATCCCCCAGCAGACTTCACTGTGTTTATTCTCAGTGCAGTTGGGAGGTGTGGCTGGGCATTTTCTGAGAGCAATATGGGTGCAGACAGAGGAGGCGGGAGCGTGGCAGTGTCTGGCTCCAGCCCTCTCACATTACACTCCCTGTATGTGCCATAAAGAGAGGAGGCTCCTCTTTATATTTCCCAAATCTTCCTCAGAGCACACACAGAGCTCTGCTGGCTATATTTGGAGTCAGGATGATGCAAACCCCTCACCCCAGTGCTGATGTACCAGCCTACAAGCAAAGCCCACAGAAAACAAGAATTGACTCCGGGTGTTGGATTCATGGCTGGCAGCACTTGCCTCTCACTTCACCTCCCTCTCAGCTTACTCCCTGATAAGATTATCTTCTGTCCAAGTGGAGCTGTGTGCCTACTGGACTTGCAAATGTTCCTGAGATCCTATTACAAAAAGTGCTGGAAAAAACATTCGGGGAGTTTCTGTGCTAGAAATCAGTTCACATGGCAGCAGCCACGGCCCCAGCACATACTGCCACTGGCTGGATTGCTGTGGGGAATACTGACAGCCCTGCCCATGGGGATCTCCTGCTCGCATAAAGCTGGAAAGGTACTGGGATCAGCCACAGAAATACACCTGCCTTCAGCAGCATTTAACCTGTGCAATGCCAAAGCCCTCAGGAGCCAGAAAGAGTTTTTGTACAATTCTGCAAAATAGGATTCACCTGCCTCCTCAGATACCCACAATTCAAAGCTGAAGGAAGATGGGAGATTATTCCACACATTTTTCACCAAAAAAAATTTCTCTTAAAGAGGTATTTAAGTCATTCTCACATAGAGATGAAACAAAAAAGACCACACAGCTCTTAAAAAAGAATATTAATAAATTTCCATGGCTATCTAGAGAGATGAGATATATTTAGCTTGCACTGAAGCACGGTTAGCTACTCACTCTCATATCTGCACCTTGTGCTGAGAATGAACAGGTGAAACAGATCTAAACTGACATCTGAAGCAATCACACATTAGCAACTATACAGAAAAAGCCATATTTTCAGATTGTCTTTTACTCTAAACCAGATTATTCTTTGGTAGTCTTTGTTCCTACTAAAAGTATTTTTTAACATTTTTTGAGGTAAATCACAGAATTTGTACAACTTTCTTGCAAAGAGCTGAGAGATGCATCTCAAGCTTCAGAAATGTAGCATTCCAAAAGCCAGGTGTGGGCTGGGAATCATCATTCATGACAGTTGTGATTTTAAATAAATCCTTCCTTTTTCTGGCTTAAAAATTGCTAAGCAGTGGTAAGGAAGTGGGAGGGTTCTGATTCACAAAAATGATGGCTTACTTTCTGTAATTTTCTTCTTGTCATTTGGAACAACGAGGTACATAATAACATCTGACAATTCTGTAGAGCTTTCCAAGTCAGATTCTGGAATCATTTTGCAAATATGAAAGCCTCAGCTCAGGCAGTAAGTGCTTCTCTGCTCTCAGATAAGAGGACAAGGTTCTCTTAACCCTACATGCCCAAGACTGGATTTGCAGAGGGGCGGCAATCTAAAAGGAGTATATTCTAGATAAGAAGGTCTTGCTCTTGCCCTTTTGCTGAGCTTCAATCATGCAAGAAAAGGGGCTCTAAAACTGGTACAGTTTAGGAACCTGCCTTCTTAGGAAAGCACATTGCATTGACCAAGTTTGTCCACAGTCCTTTGCTACTGACATTTCAGAGGAGCTCTTCTCACTGCCAACCAAAATGCAATTCCCATCTACCAATGGTATTTCATCTTGGACTTTTATAGTTTTAATGTGCCTCCTCTGCACCCTCCTGGATTCATAAATCATAGCTGATTCATGAGACCTTCCAACAGGTTGCAAGAAAGAGTAGCTGAAAAATGCCTGTGCTGCTTTGAAAATGTGATGCTTTGCATATAGTTTTCCCTTTTTCATACAAAAGGGTTAGGATATTAAACCTATTTTTCCTACATGCAAATTTTCTTCTATTATTTGGAACACTGAAAATACAGAGCAGCTGCTCCACTTGCACGACCATGAGTTACAATTACTCACAATGTTCAACCACTTAGTTGTTATGAACAGCAGGAAAAGAGATACATCACAAATATAAAATTCATTTTCAAATAATTAATCATTACAAAGAATGACCATGACTCAGCTTATTGCTCTGAATACTGCCTCTATGGGTGGTTATTTTGTTAGAAAAGAAGTAAGCTGCTGCAGCACAATAAAATTTCTCCCAGTAGTCTTATGAAACATTAAGCTGAAGGCTGTAGGAAAATGAGTCTGGTCCTCCAAATCAGTGTCAGCCTTACAAGACTGTGTATGTATCAGCTTGGAAAAGGTTTTTTTTTTTTTTCAAAAACCAAACAAAAATCCCAAACCTCTTAGCCAGTTAAAGCAGAATGTTCTGTGTGGATGAGGAAACAAAGTATGTTCTTTTTGTTCTGAAGTCTTCCTAAAAAAGGCTCTAATAGAAACAGTTTATAATATTGACATTTAAAGGGTAACCTCCAAATAGTCCTCCCTATTGCCAATTGAAATATCTGGGAAGAAAGCTCTACTCTGTTCTCATAAGCTTCTCTGATATTACAGAAACCATTTACTTCTAAAGACCATTAAAACTCAGTCTTTTTTAGCTTTCAAAGGTGCATCTTTTTTTTCCTTCTAAGAAGCAATGAGTCAAAGAAATACTGAAATCCCTTCCAGCTGCCAGAAGAAAAAAAAAGAGAATCTTTCCTGCAAATAACATACCAGCCACAGGCAAAAAAAGGTACCAAGTACTGAATCCCAGTGCTTTACTCTAAAGCTTTCCTGAAGTGAATGCCTGTGATCACATTAATAATGTGCAAACTGAAGGACCAACATTTTTACAGCCTGGGAGCCCAGGACAGCATCAGTCCATCTGCCCTGCTCGAGCACTGCTGCTGAGCTGAACCCTCCTCTGGCTGCCCTGCTGCCAAAGGGACATCAAGCCAGACATCCTCAGGTCTGGCCACCTTCTTACAGCTCGAGACACGCAAGTGGAATTTCTGCCTCACAGTCAAGTGCCCTGGATCTATCAGGTAGCCAGGAACAAATCCTGACAGACTACTTGCACTCTGTGAACTGTCTAAGCAGCTTCATTGATGTATTAAACACAAAGGCATGACAGTTCAAGAGCAATCTAGCAGCCCACCAGGCTCTTCATTTAGATTTTCTTGTGATATTATCATATTCAACAGGCAATTAGGTAAAGATATCTAAAATTTAACTGTCTTCAAAAAACAAAAAACATTCAGGTGCAAAAAAGACCTTTCCACTGTTTGGACTCTACAATGATTGCAGCCAGTCCCTAAAAATCTGCAACACTCATGTCTATTTGAGTGTACACTGTTAGTTTTATTAGAACTTTAATAGTCCTGACAGATGTTTGTGAGATATCTTGCCTGCAATATATTCATACTTAATTAAGAATGACAAGGAGGAAAACAAGATGAAAAATACTAGAGGTCATTAGACTCCTTTTTTTAAGTAAAAGAATATATGTAGGAGGACTTTTATCCTATGGGCTTATTAGCACTTCACTTCCTACTGACTCTGCCAGTAGAGCTGAGTCTTGACTGTGCAGCAGTGATGCCAGTCCCCTGCCTCTGTTAACTGTGCTGTCTTACAGCACTTCTACCATTTGCACAAACAGAAACAGGAATGACAGCAGCAAGTTAATTTTCATTCCACAGCAGGATCTGAACTCCACCCTGCAAGGGTGAGAGGTTTCTGAGTCAACCTATTAAATCTCTCCTGTCTCCTGACACCTCCTTAATTTCTCATTTCAAAAGATGTTCCTAATTATGCCTTTTGGGATTTGAACCAAAACTTTCCTTATAAAAAAATCAAATTACAGTTGACAGTCCAAGCATAAATGGTAACAATTCTTGTTAATGGGTTTTTGCCATCAAAACACTGAACCTTTAACTAGTCTCAAATCCTGCAACTGCTGATTATTGCACATACTACAAGAAAAGCTGTTGGGCAACTCAAACTAACATTACTTACAAAGTGAATAAAGCTAAAGTATTTAACCAGGTGAGGAGCTGTGGATGCTGGTGACATCCGCAAGTGGGTAGATAAAAGGTGCAAGTGGAAAATGAGCAGATTTACAGCAGTGACAAGAGGTATTACATGATCTATCTCCTGTGGTGGGCAATGCTCTGGAGACCCTTCAGCTGCTCTGCCTCCTGACCATTCCTGATACGACTGTCACCAGATCTCCAACTAAGGGAGAAAGAACAGGTGGAAGGATTTTGTAACAGTGATACCTAAAAGTCAGAAAAAGAGCAGCTTGGGATTTACAAGGCAACTAGCTGGGAGAACAGATGGTATCTGGCCAATCACCAATTCTGAGGCAGGTCTCAAGTATTTCATTAACACTGAATTTGAAAGCAACTTTGCATGAATGTGTTTCTCCCTTTGTTCTCTGCCCTGGAAGACCAGCTGTAAAATCATTATAATTTTCCTTTATTTATTTTCTGAAAGAAAAAAGGAAGCAAAAACCCAGTAAGAATTCTGCATGGAAGAGTGCCCAAGCTTTAGACTGAGAATATACCGGATGAAATTTTGAACACAGTCAACATGGTCATAAAAATATATCAATAAAACCTCTGTTTTAAAGTAAACACAATGTACCACATATCATCATTTAGAGAATTTTAAACTATCAAGTGTTTGGAAACAGATGTAACAACACAGCCCTTGAAGTGAAAATGGTTTACTTGATTCAAACTCAACCTTACCTGTTCCTGTTCCAGTTGGATCACCTCCTTGAATCTGCAGAATTAAAAATTAAATCAATGTTACATATGTATCTGTGTGAAAGACATTAAATACAAACCAAAGAAGCCAATTCTGCTCAATTTTCTTCCTTCTATATTGTGTCATGTTGACAAGTCAGCAACAAGGAAACCATTACTTCTTATTTGAAGCTGCTTTTATCAGCTGGCTGTCATCTCCTACATTGCTTATCCTTGAGCAGAATGGCAGTTTTATAAAAATAATAGGTCTCTTATGGGTAAATAGGGAAAAGAACCAGTCTTAAATGGGTTAACCAGATCATTCTTTCTATTATGTGCTGAATCAGAACCTGCTTTTCAACTAATGATGCATTGCTTTTGGAACTGAAAAGGCTGTACAATCTGCTACCAATCCTCCACATGATGGGAAGGCAAGAAAAGAGGGAATATGGACTATTTTTTGCGTCTGAATCTGTATTTCCCAGTATCCCCCTCACTATCTGCAGCAGAAAAAATCCTCATGTGAAACCAATCTTTCAGAAACAAAATTAATTACATGTATTAATCACTGTACATGCAGGATCTACAGAATTAATATTCAATATTCTAGTGCCAGTGAAGGGAGTGTGACACGACCAGTTTCAAATTAATAGCACACAAGCACAATTTCAGTTGTGAGTTTAACTGTGAACTAAGATATACAGTGCTGTCAGAAGAAAAAAAGCTTTTTGTAGGATGACAGGATGGAATGTAACATCCAGTGATGTCTCCTGTGAGATGTGCTCTGCCTTCAGGATCAAGTTGTTAATCCTTCTGAAAGGAAGTTACAGGGCAGCTACAATATCCTAAACTGCCTGGACTGTAACTATGTAAATAAAGACCTTGGACTACCAAAGACAATGTTCTGGAACACAAGGTGCACTTTAACTTCTTCACAAGAAAGCCTGGGCACCCAGTGCTGGAGCACACCAGGAAAGCATGATCTGATAGTATCCAAGTACCACAACCTGAAACTGAAATTCAGATGTTTCCTGAAGTTTCATCTGAATGGGATCTCAACAGGCCACAGTATTACTTCTCCAAATTAGCACTTCCCTATCTCTCCCTCCTTCTGTTTATTAACCACCCACCCACATCTTGGGGAAGATAACAAGAACTAAGGCAATGACCCTTAAAGGCTTTGTCTGGAATGCCAGCAAAAGCAGTGCTAAATGCAGTGATGTTCCAAGTGACAACATTAGTCAGAGAAAATTGTTAGTATGACTAGTAAGTACACACTGAGTAAGTTATGACAACCCTAGTTCTGATGGTATATTTAATATACATCTATTGCAATGGAAGCACCTAAACCTGAAATAAGTTAAATATATGTGATATTTTGAGGACATCAGATACTGTGCATCACACAGGATTTTTTCAATACTCACCACAAAATTCCGAATTGATCGGTGAAAAATTGTTCCATCATAATAGTTCTTCTTGCACAGTTTGATAAAGTTTTCACATGCTCGGGGTGTCTGAAAGACAACGGGAAGTCTTAATTAAGCATAACCTTTAAACAATCATTACACTGCTTACAAGAATCACTTTTCATTTGTGCCTTACAAAGAAACAATCAAGCAGGACTTGAAGAGGACGGAGTATCTGTCTACAGAAAAAAGCCTATAATATATGTTCTTTTAAGGTACACTGGAGAGACACACACTGTGTTAAATAAATTAAACCCAGACCTCCCAATTAGCACAAAGAAGTGTTGAACATTAGCTCAGATAACAGGAGTTCCCAGTTGACATCATGATGGTGAACACAGGTAAGCTCTTGAAAGTAACTTAGTTCCAGCAGTGCATCACAACTCTGTTTCAAAGGGGGATTTCAAGCACTGAAAAAAGTTAATTTCCCAAAGTGAGAAAGAACCTGACTTCTCTGCTCCACTATTTCAAAGTGAGAACATTGAAGCAAACTGGAAGGGGAGCATTTGGTCCTCTTCACCACTTGGAAGTAAAAATGGGACTGACCCAAGTCACTGGAACATAGGAAAAATAAAAAAGACAACTTGTTTTCAAAACTCTAAATTAAAACAAAAAGATGCTAAACATATTGCCAACTTCTAATTCACTTTTACAGTGCAAACTAAAGTTATGAGCCATGACATTCAAACAGTACCTTCTGAAAAACTTTAGTTTCCACCTAATCATTCTTCCACTGTAATTGCACAGATTCTCTTGTCTGCAATACTACTATACCTTCAGACATACAAATGTAAGTACAAAAAGAGCCTGTTTTCTATACTTGGGCATGTTTCCCAGCCCCACTGTGGATTATATGCATAAATCTATTTCAGTTTTACAAAAGAATACATCTAACTAATTTGAGACCTTAAAAATATCCTTATTGTTGTATGTGGTGGCACGTAAAGCCCTGGCATGAGCTGCAATGGCTGGAAGTGAACACACACAAGACTTTGTGAAAGGCACTGATTCACTTTGCACTGTGTGACATCATTCTTGGTCTGGGAGCTGCTGAGGGACAGTGACACTGAGCCATGCAACCTGAAGTGACTCAAAAGCAAAAAAACCAAGGCCAGTCTGATTATAATAATTTAAGGATGAAATAATCTCTATCTCTTGAAAAGCCAGTCCACAGAAGTATTCATCTGGAACCCTACAGAACTTCAATTTTCTCTATTTTCTCATCTGAAACACAATCATTCTCACGTCTCATTATTTACAGTGAAATGTCTCTTAATTATCCAAACAAACTCTACCTGTCATTATAAATTCTCTATAGTGATTCCTTCTTAATTACTCTACACAGATGACAGTTGTCAGCTGGGCCAGAAGTAAAAAAATAGGCAAATTCTACTGAAATCTTAAACCAGCCATTATCTCAGATTTACTACAGAATTAATTCCTGAGTTAAATGGTAAAGGCACCATAAAGGTTTTATGGCAGAACGTCACTAGGACAAGCATTTTGGTGGCATCCTCAGGGCAACTTGTCAGTAACTATATTCCATAAAAATTGCATCAAGCAGCAGGAGGTTTTCCTACAGTTTCAATTTTCATAGTAAATGTGAAAATTTTTCCTTTGAATTAAACATATATGCTTTAAAATAACCTTTGTACTTAACCATTCTAGTAAAATTCAACCCCTGAAGAATCACATGCTTCCTTTACAAGACAATATTGTAACAGCCTTGATCCTAATGTTTTGCTATCAGTTATTACTTGTGAAAAATGTCAGTAAGGATAAAAGTTAAGTTTAAAACATTTCTTTATGAATCAGAAATGGAATCAGCAGCTTTTAGCCTAAGGCACTTTATCTCATGAGAAACAAGCGCTCTTTGGAGAGAGAGACATAGTTAATAAGTTCTCGGGGGGGAATACAGCAACCTGTAATTAATTTTTTACAAAAAATGAAACCAGGCAAAAGACTGAGTCCCCTAGGAATAGTCACCAAACCATTTTAAATTTGCACAAAGTTGATAACCCAATACAGATTTCCTATTTATTTTCAAAACACGATTTGTAAAATATACATGAAAAAACCTGGCTCTAGTAATGTATTTTTTATGCAGGACCTATGCTGACCCTTCTCTCTAAATGGATGTCTAGCTATTATACCCTTTCCCAGAAATGAGCTTTTCAAATGCAACTTCAGAAATATTTAGTATACATGCAAAAACCATTTCACTGCAAGGTTTTCTTTAAATAATTGCCACCGAATTGGTTCCCATGGTCACCTCATGCATCACAGAGATACATTTGGCAGGTAAACAGCTCCTTAGCAACATTACCATTACCTTTTATAGTGCTTTTCAGCAGACACAAATAAGAAGGTTTGCATTCAATCAGTAATAAACCCCAGTTTCAGTCATGCAGTAGATCTAGAATATCTGGCTCAGATTATCTGATTTATTCAAAGCAGTTAATGTTCTTGCCAATTCTCACACTGCCAAGCACATTTCAGGGTTTTTTTTAAGCAGTATCCTCTCCAAAGCAGGAGAAAAAGGCTTGAGGTTTATGGGGAAGGTGCAGATCCTCAGTAATGAAGTTATGTCCTGCACTGACCATACAAACAAGGTCAGTCTTTGAAGTCTTTGTTCCAAGTACAAAGACTGATGACAAATACATACAAACAAACCTGACTCTGTTATTTGATGTAAGACCTTGGGGAAGATGTCAGGCTCCCAGTCTCTGAATGCAAAGCTTCTTCAGAAACTTGCTCCACACCACTTGCCTCACAGCATTTCTGAAGGAGGAGGGGATGGTCAAGGCACCTGGAAATGCAGGAGGTAACGCTGGTTTCTTGTTGCCTCACTCCTGACTATGTGCTTCAGGCTCTTTTAGTTCTGGCTGATTTTGTCTTCAATCTGACCTGAACAGCAACCGCTAACTTTTCCCTCTTTATTCCTTTTACATTAAGCAGGAAATGACTTAAATTATTTTAATCTGTTGACTATGACTTAGACCTACATGTAAGAAAGTCGAGGGAAAAATGCCACCTTGTTAAGGTCTGAAATCCACCAACAGAAAATATTGCTTTAAACCTACTGCAATATCTTAGAATGATGCAGTGATAGTCCTAACAAGGAAAATTTTAAAATTGTGGAAGGCTTTTCTGACCAAAGAATATAGTAGGACAGCCATGAGAGATCCTACTTTTTTTAGGTCAATTTGGGACCTTGTAAGTGAACACAGTGTTTCTATGATGTCATTCAACTTAAAGACACTTCTCTCTCCAAAAGAAAAAAAAATCTTATTTATACCAAAAATGAGTCACCTGCTCCAACTATGTTCGCTATTTATTTTGTAGATGCCAGATAACTGTCTTTCAACTGTTGAAAATTCACACCCAAGACAAGCAGTAAAATTTTAATAAATGGTTTGAGACAGGAATCCAGAAGAGTACTTATCCCAGAAGATGCCACAAATGCTTTGCTTGGCTCATAGATATATATATTTAATGGGGCCACAGCCCAGTGGTTTTCTAAGTAGGTTTAAGTCTTCATTTAGCTAACACACTTAGTAGTTCTACATGGAAACACTAGCACTTTATCAGTTACTAAGCCCAGACAAATTTCAGACTTAAAGAGAGACTGCTATAAAGAATGACCCTGCAAAAATAACAGTGACAGGAGGCTGTGAAATCACGATACTGGGAAAACACTGAAGAAAGGAATATTCAGTTTAGAAAACCAAAGCAAAACAGAAAAAAACCCTCACTGCTTACTACAAAGTTGTAGCATAAATGCAGATATTATCCGAGCCAATTTCAGTTTCCATTTTGCCAGCAAGGATGGCTCCAAGCCAGGCAAAATTCATCTCTCCTGCTCCATCCAGAGACCTGAAGGGTGAGACCAACCAAGCCAGGTCCCTATCTGACTTCCCAGCTCTCCTTTGTCATTAGTTACAATGGGTCATTACATTTGCAAGTTACCCTAACTCAGAATCTGTACTGGGAGGCTGAAGAGACAAACAGGAGTAGATGAAAAACCTGCTGCACTCCTGTTGCCAAGGTGCGGGAGATGGGAAAAGAGGGGAGCTCCTGAGTTGTTGCCATGACTGCAAGGAAAAAGGCTTTACTATGTGAAGAGCTAATCATTTCAAAATGCTCCATCCCTTGAGGATGTGCATGAACCTTGAAGGGAAATTTCACACTAAGCATTCAGGAGCTGTCATTCGCACATCTGTATAATTTTCTTGTGCTAATTCCACTTCCCTTTTATTTCTTTTTTTCTCTCTAAATTGGATGAACTGTAGTAGCGGCACTAAACTACAGAGCCTTGCTATATGCTCATTAACCCTATGTTTCAAAGCAAGAAATAATGAAAAGCTCATTCCTCTCAAATTAAAATTACATTCTACAGCCTTCATCTTATCACACAAATGCCAGAAGCCTGCTACTAAGAGGTATGAACTAGTGATGGAAATTTCTAAAGCGTCAAATGAAGCCTTCCATTTTTTTAACACAGATCTCCTTTAAAATGCAAGGTGGATTTTGTTTTGCTTTAATCCACTAATGTACTTTTTTTTTTTTACATAAAGCAATTTCAATCTTGTAATTGTTCATTCAGCAACTCCTCTAATGCATGAGCCCATAGAGAGGTGATTTGGTAAGATTTCAACTCAGTTCCCCCCCTACCTTTCAATCTGTAGTACTCAGCCTACCCATAACACAGAAAAGAACTCAGCAATACAAGCTTGGTTGTATTTAGGGCTTAGTCAGAGTCAACTGTAATGGCACAGTTTCAGGAACCACCATCTATCAGGTGCAAGTGTCTGTTCCCTCCTCCAAGTCATGGGAAGAAACTGGATATATAAATGTTTCAATAGCCACTACTGTTCTGGAAGGCCGTTTAAATCATCCTGCTTCACTGTGCACCAATGGACTATGAGTACATTCCATTTGAATTTCCGAATTTGTATTTGCATATCCATTTGGATTTCCAAATCCAAAACTCCACAAAGCCCACTGCAAAAGCATAGCAATAATTTCACGGTGGGAAGTCCATGACATTTCCTGCAGCAGAAATGTTTACTGCAGACCTGAACACCCCTCCCTGCCAGCTCCACTTTCCTGCTCACAGCTCCCCAGTGTGAGAGAGGGGTTGAGCTGGTGACAGGTTATGGTGGCAAACAACAGCTGCCTACAGTGGTTCAGCTCAGGAAAGCCACAGTTCACCTAAGGCACACAATTCTCAACCTGGTTATGCCATGAGCAAGGCGTTCGGGCCATTTGTGATCCGTGATCAGGAGAGCACAGTCCCAGGGAGTGAGCACTGGGAGAGACGAAAGCATCAGGGCACTGTGGGGTAAAACACTTAGCCAGACTTTTACTGATAATAAAAAAGAATGAGAACAAGCAAACTATGCTTCGGGTAATAGATTGCTGACTTGATAGCAAACATTTGCCTATTTTGCTACCTCAAAGACTCCAAGTTCGCTTAGAACAAAGAGCAGAATTAATGCACTCTCATTACGCAGCAACCCACTGTAATTTAATCAGCTATTTAGCAAAGACTTCAGCAGATAGCTAGATTTCACTTTTAAAAGGCATTTCTTTCACAGCACTGACGTTCATGATGCTACCGAAAACTTTATCAAAGTCTAAGCAAGATGCTCAGCTTACACAAGATGCCAGTAAAAAGATGACACACTTCAGTTTTACTTCTCACATTTTTGCAAACACAGGGACAATCAATCAGTTTAGCTGAGCACGACTCAAGTTAAACAAGGCATCTAATTCACTCATCTAATTTATCAATGTTAACTACTAGTTCTCCAGAGGCAGTCAACCTCTCTAGCCATAGTTATTACTTTTCCTCTAACTTGTATTTACTGCAGTGGTAGAACAGAAAACAATCTTCTCCCCACCCCATCACCCCGCTTAAATCACAGAAGGAGCTTGTCAGACAGCACAGTGCAGGGCTGGCTGCTGCTGAGGATGAAGCTGGCAAGCTAGTAGGTCCAGTTTAAATGAGGATGCAACTTTAATTGCTCAAGCAATCTCCAGCAGCTTAAAACCTGGAGTAACACAAGTCCCGTGGCAGCTCCCGCTTTGTCAGTCCGCAACTGTCTGCACATAAATCCCACCTTTTCAGAAGACACAACCTGTAATAACTTCCATGGTAGACAGAGAAGCTCTGGTAGCTGTCAACCTCCCAAGGTCACCCTGCTCTCTTCAGAGCAGCCAAGGTACAAACAAGAAACACATCAGAGAAAGACGAAGAGCAGCAGCTGTGTAACTCCAAACCATCCACCTCATCCTCACGTGCAGGATCCCTAAAGTGGCACACAGAGCTGGTATGGGATGCCTGCAAATGTCAAAAATCAAGTGGCACAATCCAGTAACAATCGATTTCCTTCCCAGATCCAGCTAGCCAGGGCAGCTGGGAAGGCAGAAAGGGTCCAAATGTGCAAAATGCTTTCCCATCAATTACTCAATGCCAAAGCCTGCCAGGAATCCACACAGAGACAGCCCAAGGCAGCAATCCCCACAGTGCAGGGACAGGTTCATGGCGAGGTGGCTGAGCACCTTCCTCAACCCCACACTGAATGTCCCATTCAGGCATGGGCAGAGGGGGACAGCAGGGACTCCCACTGCCCCTTCACTGCTGTAAAACAGTACAAGGACAAGTACATAATGGCAGCATCCTGGTAAGGTGTTTTGTACTGACATCTCGCATGAAAACGTTCTTCCTTTCTCAAGCACAGCTGTGCCGTGTTTGGCTGGGTAATTTTCTTCAGAGCAGTTCGTATGGGGCTGTGTTTTGGATTTGTGCTGGGAACAGAGCTGATCATTCAGAGATGTTATCCTTACTGCTGAGCAGGGCTTACACAGAGTCAAGGCCTTTTCTACCTCTCACCAGTGAGCAGACTGGGGGTGCACAAGGAGCTGGGAGGGGACACAGCCAGGACAGCTGATCCCAGCTTACCAAAAGNGATCCCAGCTAAAGAATATTCCAGACCATATGACATCATGCTTGGCATTTGAAGCTGGGGGGATAAGGAGGAAGGGAGGGACATTCAGAGTGATGGTGTTTGTTTTCCCAACCAAATGTTATGGGTGATGGAGCTTGGCTTTCCTGGGGATGGTTGAACACCTGCCTCCTCTTGGGAAGTGGTGAATTAAGTCCTTATTTTGCTCTGCTTGGGTGTACAGCTTTTGCTTTTCAGTTAAACTGTCTTTATATTTACCTGCTCAGCCCATGAGTTTTCTCCCTTTTCCGATCCTCTCCCCTATCCCACAGGGAGGGAAGGAGTGAGTGGCTGTGTGGGGATTAGTTGCTGACTGGGGTTAAACCAACACATAACCAGGGTGTTATGCTCCCAGACCTAAAACTATTAAAATATCAGCTTCCAGTCACTTAGAACAACCTAGAAGCAACCTGTTAATCAAGATGGGTGTGCAGAGCCATCCTACTCTCAACCACAAAGAGCAATAGATCTGTCTGCTATTGTAGCACTTTGAGGAAAAAACATACCAAGAAGTAACAACATCCTCTTTAACATTTTTATCCAGCTCCTCCTCCACTAGAAAAGCAAGCTTTGTTTGTTTTTAGTTTCTACTGACAAGAACTCTCAAAGTTGAAAGTTGCAGCTCCTCCTATAATGGCCTATTTTGATGAAAAAATATGAAATAAGCCATTACAACCATGCCAAGACTACTGTACTTCAACCCTACAATCATATTACTGAGTGAACAGATACTGGTAAAACATCAGCCAGTTATTTTCCAGACAGTGCCAATATGACGCTGATAAAAAGTAGAATGGAGGTTTAAATCAGAAAGAAAATGAGAGATTCAGGAAGACTGGAGAACCTCATCATGCCAGGAGGTCAGAGGACTTTTTCAGCAACTCACTTCTTTGCCACTGGAAATGGATAAGAAGTTTACAGGCTTCTGATCTTCAGAGCAGTCCCTCACACAAAAGGAGAGATGATTTCAAAGAGCAGGGGCTGGATTACATGTTTATGGATCACAGCCATATTTAACAGGTCAGAGGGCCTCAAAAGATTAAAACATCAGTGTTCGTAGAGTAACAGCATTTTTGGATGGCTATGCCAAGACATCTTCATTAAGCAGAGTTTGCCGGGTCCTAAAACCTCAAAAAGCATTTGTGGAGTGTTGGATGGAGCTTTGAAATCCATCTCACATTCTTCTTTGTTTTGCCAACTTGCCCTTAAACCTTAAAGTACTAAATCTGAGAGAAAAAAGCCAATTTACAAAAAATGCCATGGCAGCTACAGTTTAATATTCAGTTACCTCTCTTGGCATGTGCTGAGCCACCAGACCATTATCCCAGCGACCACTTGTATGCACAGAACTCAGCAGGGAGAGAAGGGAGACAGAACACTAAACCCTGTGTTCATCATTTCGACAGGGTCTTCTAGAGCATTGCATTTACATATTTTATATATA
>WBMZ01000227.1:0-97900 GCA_013400975.1 Atrichornis clamosus
CCCGCCGCCAACCAGCGCCGCCGCCGCGCGACGTGGAAGCGCCGGCGGAGCGGGGGCGGTGCGGAGCCCTCGGGACCGCCCAGGCGGGGCGGGGCGCGGGCGCGGCTCTGGCATTCACGGGCAGCACGAGTCGGGTGCGCGGTTTGTTAATCCAGTTAGGAACAGAATCCCAGTCGCACTTGAACTCGCCCGTTTCCATCTGCCCTGCCCGTACCCGTCCTGTTGGTGCTTCTCCCGGCCGCACCGGGAGCACCGGGGCGCGCTGGTGAGCGCGGAGCAGAGCTGGGAACTGGTGAGCGGACTCTACCCGGACTCAGTGCAGGCTACTGTCGTGTGTTTTCTCTGTTATCGATTGGCAGGAGCCACACAGCTAAAGGTTTTTCCAGCTGAAGGTTTCTCCCGCTGCGGTTCCTTGCCTTGGATACTGTGGGTTTTGATCTGCGGATTATATCTGAAGCCAGAGTCTGTCGGGATTACAGACACCAAATGCAAACAGAGGGAAATGATTGAAGGGTTTGCCGTGATAAGATCTCATTATACACAAATCTTACAATAAAAAATAGCTGCAAAAGCACTATAGGAGCTACTGGAAAAAATTATGAAATAAAAAAAAAGTTATCAAAAATCCATAGTTTTTCATGATTGTAAACTGCTGACAGAGAAGATTAAGGAAAAAAAGATAAATGCTTCACTGCGCTTTCTCAGTGTGAGGCTTTGCTGTGATGCAGGTGATAACAGCCCTAAACAGAGCAGTGCACACCACAAGGATCTGTTTGATCCTTCCTTGTGCTCTCGACTCACTCCGGTAAGGACCACGGTCTGTTCTGTTGGAACCACACCCCTGCTCTTTTGTACTGAGTTTTCATTGCTGACAGCAGCTGAGATACATTAAATAAGCATTGAGGAGTTTAAATAGGGATTTTCTTTAATCTTCTAAAACTTCAGACTAGATATTTCAGTAATGTTAAACAAACATTTGCACACATCAGTTCACTTAGCTTCAATGAAAGAATTAACTGTGCTTCAGTCTAATTCTGAACACTGCCTACATTTGTTATTCTGTACAATAACAGTCATGGGGGCAGTTCTTAAAGTAGCATTCCTTTGCCTAAATTTCCATCACAAAGCCATTATGCCAGAGATGAGGCTAAAGGAATTAACTGTCAAAGCAAAGCTCTGTTCTGCAACAGGAAAACTTCCTATGCCACAGTGCTAAACCAGAACGAGACACCGAGGGGTAGCAGCACTCAGCTGGAAATAGGAAGTGCACCAGGAAGAACATTCCCTTTTAAGAAAAATGAACTCTGCAAACAGAGGAAAGAGCCATTCTGAGAACTCTTGGAAAGTCTGGTAAAAGCAGAGACTACACGTAGGAGGTTGTCACAGAGGCACAGCCTGGTCGAGGTTGAAGGGGACCACTGGAGGTCACCTGGACCAGCCCCTGCTCACCCAGAGCCACATCCAGGTGGGTTCTGAGTACCTCTAACAACAGAGACTCCACCACATCACTGTGGTGCTTGGTCACCTCACAGTGAAAAAGTAACTCCTGGTGTCCAAGGGGATCCTCCTCCGTGTCTGTGTGTATCCATGGTCTCTGGTCCTGGCCCTGGGCACCACTGGAAGAGCCTGGCTCTGACCCCTTGGTTTTCTCCTGTACACGTAGGTGAGATCCCCCTGAGCCTGCTCTGCCCCAGCGCAGCAGTCCTGGCTTTCCCAGCCTCCCCTCGGAGCCCAGATTCTCCAGGCTCTTCATCTTCATGGCCCCTGGCTGGGCTGTGCACTATGTCTCTGTGTTTCTTGTACTGGGGAGCTGGACCCAGCACCCCCAGGGTGGCCCCCACTCCACCCGCTGGCACTGCACCTCCCAACACAGCCCCCACAGCACTGTCACCTCACTGCTGTGGTCACACAGGACACAACCCAAGCTAAATTTATTCCTAAACAGGTATCCCTTCACTCCCTGCTCTATTAGAGTAATGCAATAATTAAACAAGCACAAGCATTTGTTTCTGAGCACAGTTATTCCACCAAATTCCATCAAATTGTGTGGGGAAGAGGTTTCCTGCACCTGCAGTATGAGCAGCAGTGACCTGTGCTGCCAGTGGAAGAGCCCGAGTCCCTCTGACACCTCGCATGGAATATGCTCAAGCTCTGAATATTTATGGAAGTGTTGAGATTTGATGTCACTTTTGTAATCTAAGCTCTCACAGAGGCTCCATGAGAAACCACTTGTTCTCAGCAGTGATGCACCTGTAACACCAGACCTGCTGCTCAGCTTTGCCTGGCTAAAATAGCAACAAAAAATAACTACCAATGTGTAGTCTCTGATTTAGTTCAGATTTCCTGTAATCCCACCCAGAACAGTAAATATCCGGTATTTCAGGGTGAACTAAATGTGTTGGTAAGTACTGTGAATCTGTGCTCTCACTGGTCCTTTTTCTTAGAACTAGATTTTAAATGCTGCATAAGAAGGGGAGGAAATGCCTACATGGTCCAGGTGGCAAAATATAAACAGGTGTGGTGCTGGGTTGTGCCATGCAGGAAGAATTTCTTCACTGAGAGGGTGGTCAGGCCTTGGCAGGGGCTGCCCAGGGAGGTTTGGAGTCCTCATCCCTGGAGGTGCCCAAGGAACTGGACTGGGCGTGGCACTCAGAGCTCTGGGCTGGGGACCAGGTGGGGATCGGTCACAGGCTGGACTCGATGACCCTGGAGAGCTTTTCCAGACTCAAAGACTCTGTGCCCAGGATCTGCAGCGCGCGGCCCCGCGCCGTTCCCACGGATGTGTTCTTCCCTCCCCGCCCGTCCCCTCTATCCCCACGCCTGGCACAGCCCTTGTTCCTGGCTGCCAACCCTCATTAGTGCTGTCTCTACTTGATTAACTTCCCATTTCTCACACATGCAGTTACTTATGGTTTGGGTTTATTTTGCATTAATTATCTGTGTATCCGTGTCACTGTGGAAGTGTCCCCACCGCTTGCTGGTGGCCAGGTCAGCTCATGGAAAGATAATTTGCATGTGTTGTTATTTGTATGCTACAATATATTCATATATACACTGTTGTACTTGTGGTATTATATAAAAAGGGAATACAGTTCAGAACATTTGCCTGTAAACAACCTTTCCCTCCCTAAAATTACTCTTTCTGGGTAAAATAAATTGATTTTTTTAGCAATACATAATTTGGTAAAAAAGCTTTTGCAAAAATAGAGATAAAACATTCAATAAACATTTTATAAAAGTCGTATGTAAGAAAAAATGTTAAATATTTTCTAGGCACTTCAGCTGTGCCTATGCTCGGCTTAGCTACCTGTCAAAGGTAATATCTGCAATTTTTTGGAGACAAAGCAATTGAAATGCTTAGCAGAAGATAAATGATCTTTTTAGCTAGAGTATAGAGTCCATAATTACAGTGGGAACAGATTAGGAAAAATAGCATTCCATCATTTCTCCTGTTTGACATTTGCAGAAGTTCAGGGTATTTATTTAATATTTAAACAGCCCATCTCAAGAATGTTTTCAATGTTTGATGTGGTTGAGCACTTTCCTGACACCCTTCATCATTCACCCGGATTATTTTTGTAGGCATACATACAATATTTTAAGATTCTGTCTTTTTATCTGCTGTGTGTTTGTACCCGGGCAGTTTGTTAAACTGCTAATGAGTCCCACGGGGCAGTATGTTTGAATTAAACAGACATTGATACCTGCTAGAAATAAATTTTAAAAGCCCAGAAAATAGTCTTGATATATACAGATATATATAAACAGTCTGAAGCTAAGCTGTGCTGTTATATTATGGGTTGGGCACTGGGTTGCCTTCCCCCTCCTTTGGGGTGGGCAAGCTGGGCACGCTTCCCGCCCCGCAGGGCCGCTGGAGCGCTGTGCCCGCGTTTGGGGTCCCCAGCGCAGGAGGGATGCGGAGCTGCTGGAGCAAGCCCAGGGGAGGCCATGGGGGTGGTCCAAGTCCTGGGACCCCCTCAGCTCTGCAGCCAGGCTGGGAGAGCTGGGGGTGTTCACCTGGAGAAGAGAAGGATCCAGGGAGAGCTCAGAGCCCCTTCCAGGGCCTAAAGGAACTTATAAAAAAGAGGGAGAGTGATTTTTATATTGGCAGATAGTGATAGGACAAGGGGGAATGGTTTTAAACTAAAGAGGAGATATTTAGATTGAAGATTAGGGAGAAATTTCTGACTGTGAGGGTGGTGAGGCACAGGTTGCTCAGAGCAGCTGTGGCTGCTCCATCCCTGGAAGTGTCCAAGGCCAGGTTGGACGGGGCTTGGAGCACCCTGGGACAGTGGGAGGTGTCCCGGCCCATGGCAGGGGGTGGGAGTGGATGAGCTTTAAGGTCCCTCCCAACCCAAACCAGTCTGTGATTCTATGAACAGTAGGGAAGTAAAATCAATCGCCTCTCGAGGTTTTTTGGGAAAAACACTTGTTTGCTGGTGGATTAGGTCATACTGTCCAGCAGATGGCGCCATACATTCAGGCTTTCTCAAAAACCCAACCCCAACCAAAGTAAAATCTTGTGAAAGTATGGAAGAAATGCTTGCAGAAGTCCAATGTATTATCCTTACAGTGTTATGTACAAGTTTCTCTTTCTGTTATAATCACCAAATACTTGATAACTATTACTCCTAGTGTAAATTAGTCTTTGAGAAATGGCTGGTGAGAAGCACAGCGGAGGAGTTCAGTAGAAAGACTCCAGTGGAGTGTACAGTGAGTGGGAGAAAGTCTCTGTTTCTGACTGTGGGGTATTTTTGGGGCCTGAAACACAGAAGAGCAAGACAGAGGTGTGGGGGTGGTTTGCTCCTACAGAAACTTGAAGGCCTGTGACCCAGGCTTTACACTAAAAATGATGATACTTTTAGTAGAATTGATAGGATTGGATCCAAGTTCCCTGATAGCAAATGCACCTGAGTAATGTTTGGTTTTTTGGCTTTAAAGGGTTTTTCTTGCCTTGTTTGTTTGTTTTTAAATGTTGGGGATTTTTCTTTGCTGGCTGGTGGCTAAGGCCACCTGAGGATCTCCCCTGGGGTCTCCATGGTGGTGGGTTCAGTCTGTGGCTCAGCCGTGCTGTGCCTTAGCCCGAGGGCTCCCCTTGGCCCCAGCCTGGGGGAAGCCTGAGCAGGGCTGACTCCTGACACCCATGGAGGTCTGACCTCGCAGCTTTGTACTTGCATGGAAACAAGGCATTTGTAGCAAAACCTGGTGTGCTTTGCATTCTTCAGGTGTGCTCCCTGAACAGTGATGCTGATGCAGGAAGACAGGAATGATTATTTTGTACTTCTCTTGGCAGCAGTTTCAATATTCTTATTTTCTGTTCATTGTGAGCACTTTCGCTTTTCAATACTGCACTTTTTTCTTTAATACATCACTTTGGTTTCTGTTGCACTTATTTGTTATAAATATATTATTGTCTATTGGTTGCACAAATGTCTGTTGGGAATTTTTCTCTTCAGAGACAGGGAAGGAAATAGGGAAAGAAGAGAGGTTTCCTCTGCTTTTGGGACTGACCAGTGCTCCTGGTCAAGCAACTGCTTCCCTTCGCTGCTGTGGAGGGGAGGCACGGAGCAATCCTCCCGGGGCAGCTGGGTGCCGCGTGGTGCACGCGCTCTTCTCCAGCTCTGTTTTCCCAAGCATCCCTCATGGATGAAGGCGAGGTGTATTTCACACGCCTGTGTGGAGGAGGTGTCGGCCCGGTGCTGCCACGGCTCCCGCTGGCTGCCGGAGTGGGTTCGTAGCCGTGGGGCTCCTCCAACCCTTGGAGCCCTGTGCCACGTCCTGTGTGGGACAGTTAAGCCTGGGGCTCACCGAGCTCTTCTTGAGCCATTTCTCTGATGCATTAGGCACAAACAGTCTTTCTTTCAGAGTCAGGCATGTGTGTCGCATCCTAATTATGTTTATTCCCCTCTAACCTGTTTTTGTTCAAGTTGTTGCCATGGGCAGTTGTGACGATGTTCTCCTTCCATTGTTACTATAGAGAGGGGATCTGCTATAATTACTGCTTAAACTGAGTTTTTCTTAATTGAAAATATTAAAACATACATTGATGTGCCATTTTTGGGCCAGGCTGAGATGCTCCTTTTGTCTCCTCGTCATCCTTCTGTCGAGGGCGTGCAGGGCAGGCTCCAGGGGTGCACGCAGGAGGAGAGGCACAGTACTGCTCATTTCAGACTTTTTGCTGAATTTCCTATTTATTTGAAAAACAATAAATCTTATGTGACTCTTGTGTGACCAACAGAGGAGATGGGTCAGGCCTGTGTCGGTGGGCAGACATGTGAAAACATTTCCACAGCATCTAGTTTTCCCTTTAAAATTAGAAAAAAGTAGAAAGAATTACAAATAATTCTCTCTTTTTCCAGTCCTGTCTTTAATAAAAGTCTAATGAAGCTGTGTTGAAATGGGTGAGTAACTGTTAGATGTATAATTAAACCTCCCTGTGTAATCTGGGGCACTGCAAGAGCGAATGAAGGAGGAGGTTTCCCTTCTGGGTATATGACCTTACTGAAAGCCCTCAAAATTTTTTACCAAGAAAGACTGAAAGATGTGGGTTTTGTGAAGAACGGGGAAGTTGTAGACTACAAAGCTGCCTAATATTGGCTCTGAAAGGAAAAAAGCAAAGTCTACAAAGAGCTCTTGTTGATTGTGTGGACACCTGGGAGCCAGCGATGCCGGGAGCTGACGGGTATGGAACAGCTTCAGTGTTGTGTTGCTGTTGTGAGACCCTTGTGTCCAAGTTCATCGACAAGATTTAGTCCTGTAATGGCTTCTGGTTAGTAAAAAGACGAAGAATGTGATCAATTACTTTTTAGATGCAAACAATGGGTTCTTGATTTTTTGTCTTTATCACATCCTTAAAGGAAGAAGAAAAAGGCATGAGGAGACTTTGGCAGCCAGGGAAGGAAGTGAGGCTCCAGGAAGACTTTTTAATGTGGCTCTAGAGTGATTCCAGACACTGCAAAAGAGCAAAACACCTCCTAAAATGCAGAGAAAAATAAATATTTTTAAAGGATTCCAGCATATTTAACATAAAACTTGTTGATTTATAGGAGTCTAATTATTACAATCATTAAAAGATTGTGATTATCATTAAAAGGCTATTATCAGAAATTAAATGCTAAAAACAAATGATCTATATCGAATAGGATCATACATATTTCATAGAACATATTATACTGCAAAATAAGTTGTCATGTAGCCATGGCAATGACTTTTAAGTTACCCTTTTTGATGCCTTAATGCACTGCTCTGCATGTTTTAGTGTCAAGCCTCTGAACATGCCCGGCACTCAAAAGCTCCAGCTGAGAGTGAATATAAAGTGGTAATTATGTACCTAACTGGTCACAGGCATGGATAAATGGTGTTTGTGGGCACAGGCCACGTCCCTGGGAGCTGGAGGTGTTGGACAGGAGCTGGAGCTGCTGTACATGCCCAGATCTCACAAACCACAGGAAAATTGATTTGTTAGGACTGAGAATGTCTGCATTTCTAAGTGCCCATACCCCTTCTAAATATCCCTAATTAAGAAACTTTTCAGAGTATAATTAAAACACCAAGGCCAATATTGACTCCCCAGTTAAATTCAAGGCCATAGGCTTGTTTTAGGCCATGGGCTCCTTGTGATGATCTTTGTTCTGAACAGGACATCTGTTTGCAACTTTGTATTTTAAAAAGGGGGGGGGGAATTCTGGAATGTATTTGTGCATTTCAAGTTCATAATATTTTGTAGATAACCTCTCTCTCTGTCATATTATGCCTGTCTACTTTTATTTCGAGTGTTTTCTTTGATTTCTGTGTCAAAGAGCTGATAGGTAGACCACAGCTGATAAGATCCAGCTGAGATTAAAATGACTTCAGGTTTGTGGTAGAGAAGAGAACAGTTTCTACATATCGGATCTCATAAAAGCAGAAGGTTTGGATGCATGGTGGGTGCTGAACTCTCATTTACCCTCTCATTACATCACCTGGGATGGGAGCTGGTCTTGGTCCAGATTCTGCAGAGGCCACTGAAATATTTTACTGCAGCCTTTTATTGCAGCTGTTTCTGTGAGGATTCAGAGACAGAATTATCCACATGAGGATGGAATTCCCTGTGAACAGCCTGTCCTTTTCACACCAGGTGTTTGTTGCTGTCTGAGCTTTCCCCATTTTCCCCTGGCAAGGGCTGGTGTTGGGGTCCTGTGGCTGCAGCTGGTGGGAAGACTTGCAGGTGTGAGGAGATGGGGTTCCCCAGAAAAGGGCTCCAGTGCAAGGAGCTGTCACCCAAATCCAGCTTGGAACTCGGTGTCTGGCCCAGGACAGAGCTCAGAAAGCAAACCTTGGGAGCAGAGATGCATAGATTGGGCTGCATAGTGGGGCAGTTTCTTATTCCTTCCTTGATATTTCAATATAAAGCATCCTGGTCTTCATTCTCTCTGGGTGTGATGTGCTGCCTTGTGAAAGGCTGAGAGAATGGGAGTTGTTCAGCCTGCAGAAGGGAAGCTTTGGGGTGACTGAATTGTGGCCTTCCAGTACCTGAAGGGATTAGATGAGAAAGATGGAGAGAGACTATTTACAAAGGCCTGGAGTGACAGAGCAAGGGGGAATGGCTTCACACTAACAGGACTAGGTATAGATTAGGTATTAGGAAAAATTATTCTCCATGATGGTGGCAAGGCTCTGCCACAAGTTGCCAAGAGCAGCTGTGGCTGCCCCATCTCTGGAAGTGTCCAAGGCCATTCTGGACGAGGCTTGGAGCAACCTGGGATAGTGGGAGGTGTCCCTGCTCATGGCAGGGAGTAGGAGTGGATGAGCTTTAAGGCCTCTTTCAACCCAAACCAGTCTGTGATTCTATAATTCTCTGTTTGTTTGGCTTTTAAATAGGCAGTGTAGGACAATATCCCAGGTCATGCCCTCATTCTTCAGGGGATGTTAATTAATATATTTGAGGCCAGAATTTCTGTCCTCACCCTTGGCTGTAGGCTTTGTGATGCGGTAGGTGAGACAGCATTACACCCCTGCAGCGATCCTGGTGTCTGCCCGCACCTAAACAGCCCACCCTGCACATCCTGTCATCAGGGTGCCTTGCACAACCTCTAAGGTGACACTGCAGTCACTCAGAAATTACACAGATGTGGTAGAGGGTGACATTCTTGTCATCCTGACACAATGGTGACATTAGCATCTAATTATCTTGTAGTCAATTTAACATCATCAGTCACATCCTGTAGATCACATATTGTACCACCTTGATGAACTGAATCTCCTGGGAACATTAAATAAGTTTGGATCAACAAGAATTCAGGCGATCAACAAAGTATTCAGTGGGTTCGATAAGCATGGCAGTGCTGTGTCTGGAATGGTGCTTTGCTGCTGCTGAGAGGCCTGGGTACACAGGGATGCAGTGGTGAAAATGAATGGAAAGGAAGGTGAAAATCTCAAGCTGGAAAACCACAGAAATAGCACCAGAACCTGGTGCTTGAGGGAGGTGGCAGCAGCCCTGAGGACCAGGCACGTGGGGGAGCACAACAGAATCTGGCTTTGCTAGGAGGATGAGCCTGGCCATTAGCACGGTGCAATTACAGCTAACCTGACTTAAACTGGATCAGTTCCTTCCTATTGTTAGGGCCTCCCTAATTTCTCATTAGCCTCAGCTGCAGCCAGGGCTCTCACAGTGGTTTTGTGTGAGCTGGTGAAACATATCCTGGTGGACACATGATTGTTGCTGTCGTCGCTGGAGACTGATGGTTTCATCCAGACATCTGAGACATCACTGGCGCTGGTCAGGTAACCGGAGAAAGCAGCGAGTCAGGTATTGCACAGACATCCCAGCGTGAGCGAGAGAAACGATCTGTGCCGGATGGTTTGGTCGGTTTTGCAGCCCGGGCGTCTCCAAACCCTGCTCCTCTGAGAGGCCCCGCTGTCTCCCAAGGGGTGAATGTCACTGAGCCGCACCGAGCTGCTCGGGAACGCACTCACGCTGCTCCAGCACAGCACAGCTCCTCTGGCTAATGAGCACTTCTGAACGGCCGCTGCGATGCTGGGCTCTGGGAGCCCAGCCACCGGGATGTATTCCTCTATTTAATTAGGTAACAGTCAACATATTTCAGAAATAAAGTCTCTCCCTCAAGAACCATTTGTTGTAGGCGTCTAGTTTTCTGTCTCTCAATTACCCCTTTTCCAGAAAGCATTTCTGATTTTGATTGATCCTCAGTTGTTATTAATGCCTTCCTGGCTGCTTTATCCAGAAATGAGAACTATAAATTCATATCTCTGGATGTAATCACACCTTTATTACAGCCCATCACAGAACACAAAACAAAAAATGAATGCAGATTTACATCTCAGTATTATTCAATTGAGTTCTGATTTTTCTTTCTTTTTTTTTTATGGGTGACCTGGTTTGGGTATAGTTTTATGCATGTTTATTGTAATCACAGCTAAACATTACTTTCTTGCTTAGCATTTCAGGTCACTTAGAGGTAATTGCAAAATTTAGTTTTAATGACATGGTTAGTAATGAATTGCATTGGCCACCCAGAGCAGTTGTCCTCACGTTATCAGTCACTGCTTAGGTGTTCACAAGGGAAATCTTATCGTTTTTCACAGAGACAGAGGAACAAACATTAAATTTCATTGTATGACTGAGCACCAGAGTCATAATCTTTATATGACAGTTAATGCTTTCACTACTTATCAATTCACTTATTATGTTACTCTTTGAAAAGTGAAGTGTTGAACAAATAAGTAGATCTTCCTCTTCTATGTATATAAAGACAGAGTGTGATTAAGTCTACTGAAAAATTTGATTTTATACGAATAGTTCTACTAACTCGTGATGGCATCTCTGTGTCTTGTTAAATAGACGTCCCTTTCAAATTTAGGAAAAAGTTTTCATGCATTTTGCGTGGGCTGTGTTTCAGCTGAACCCAGGGTACCTTGTTAGGCTGAAGCAGCCTCTGCAGCACATGTTTGTTCAGAGCATCCTTAGGAGCATCCTTAGGCCTGATCTGTACAGCTGGGGTTCAGAGTGATGCTCTGAGCTGGCAAGATTCCTGCTCCTGTGATTGACATGACCTACATGAGCAATCCCAGGTGTGTCAGCTGTGTTTTGCACGTCCAAAATTAGTGATGTCCTTCAGTCCTCTCCTGACTGCTTCCCTGGCATGCACTTTATTAAACACCTGTTTAAATCTTTGGTAGAATTAAGTCTGTAAGAGAATCAAGGAACAGCACGAAAGTCACAGAGTCAGATGGAAATTTTGGTGCTACTTTGATGAGTTTCCTAAAGTTTTTGCATGCATTTGTTTTATGTAGGATAAAGCTGTAGTGGCCATTCCAAAACAGTGTTGCCAAAGAGCTGCTGATGTCTGATGTGTTTAATTTCCAACCTACACCTGATAATGAAACCAGCCCAGGGCCGACTCGATTCCTGGAAAGAAATGAGATGTGGCCTTGTTTTCTACCAGCCATTTGGATATGGCATTGACAGTGGCAAATACAAACAAAACCAGACTCTCTTACCAAGCTGTCTATGCAGTGCTAGGGGACAGGGGCCATGCTGAGCCTCCCTGTGTGGTGCTGGCATCAGAAGAGCTATATCAAAGTTTTTGCCTTTGATTAAACCCAGGGGTTGATTTGTCCCCTGTATGGCATCAGAGATGTATCCACCAGCAGCACGGTGCACGCCGGCTTCCTTCCCATTCAGAGCTCTGGCTGTGCTCCTCCACTTCAGCTCTGAAACCAAAACTCTTCAGCAGTCCCAGGCTTTAGCTTATGTTTATATGATTGTAGTGCTGGCAATAAAGCTTTCATGTGGAGCAAGAAGGAGATGAACATTAAAATAGGTTAAGTGGCCCAGTAATTGAACCGGCTAACAAATGGGGGGAAGCCCTCTTTGTAATAATTTCTTTGCTTTGCATAATGTGTGAGTCTAAAGCAAACAGGGTTTTCTGTGGTCTGTTGATGTGTGTGTACTCAAGGTGCCACGTTAATAATGCACATGGAGATTGAGTAATCGGCAGGTTGTCCTCTCAGCACACAGATTGCCATTACCCAGAGTGCGTGGCAAATGAGGAGTTCAATAATACATACAGGGCTGTGTGCTCGGCAGAACGGAGGGAGGGAGGGTAATCCTGCCTTAGAGTGTGGGATCAGCCTGAGCAAAGCCCTTTGGGAAGTGCAAACCTTCATAAACAAGCAGTGTCTGAGCTGCTGCTCCACGTGTTCCAGAGAGACAGCCCCTCAGTTATTGCTTTCCAGGCTCGTCGGATTGCTCTGGCTGCATTGCTCTGCAGTCCCAGCATCTTCCAGACCTGCCAGGATTCTGTCCCTATGTTCCCTTTCACATGTGGTCCTGCTGCCCTGGGCACGCCCTGGGTGCTCTGCTCCCCAGCCCCAAGGTGCTGCACAGGTGGTGGCTCTGACTCCCTCTGTCTGTTTGTGGGCTCCTGGTGCCCCTCGGCCCCGGGTGACACAGTGCATTCAGAGAAGTGATGCACCTGTGTGAGCATGTCTCAAAGTTGCTCCTCCAGGAGCAGCAGTGGAGCTCCGGATGGGTCCCTGCAGGGATGTGGCTTCCTCAGGATGCCCATTGCCTGCTACCCTCTGCTGTCTGCTCACTACCTGCTGCCTGGGGACCTGGTGCCCCCTCACCTCATCTTCCTGCCCTGCTGCCACTGCCAGGACCCTGCTCCAACATGCACTGCACCCATGTAGCAATTCCCCCTCTGATTTCTGTTCCTCTGTGTTATTAAGCAGCATGGCAGCCTTTCAGTGCTCCTGCGTTGCTGTTGCCCTCTATCCTGTTGCTGTGTGCAAATGCTGAGATGAACAAACACCTCAGTGAAATCCCTCTCTCAGTGCAGGACTCACAGTGATTCTGTCATTTTTAATACAGCACCCAATTTACAACCCTCAGCATGCTGCTGGAGCAGCAGAACGATAACAAATTACCAACCTCATTTATTTTGTTGCATAGTTTGTTTTGTAATTACAGGAGGAGGGTGGTGGTTGGCAGGGCTGCTCTCAGGCTCTGGTGGGTGTGTGTGTCTCTGGAATGGTGGATGCTTTTGGTGTGGCACTGAGTGCTTGGTCACCCTTGGAGGACTGTTGGCACAACGCTTGGATGTCTCTGGTTCACAGAATGATAGAATCACAGACTGGTTTGGATTGAGAGGGATGTTAAAGCTCAGCTCATTCTACCCCCCTACCATGGGCAGGGACACCTTCCACTAGACCAGGTTGCTCCAAGCGCCGTCCAACCTGGCCTTGACCACTGGCTGGAAGGAGGGCTGGTCATGCCATTTCCTTCTGTTCTGCTTCAGCTGGAGCCCCTGCACACCTTACTCAGCCTCCCAGGTGTGCCCCCAAGAGCACACCTTACTCAGCCTCAAGGATTGAAACTGCTTTTTAAATTGTCAGTGCAGCTGGGATCATTCCAGCAGTGTGGATGGGGCAGGATTTTCCTCCCGACACAGTGCCCAGTGCTGCTGAGGCAGTGGGATGTGACGTGCTGGCACACATCATCTTTTCACTTCTCATCTACGGGATTCAAATGTGCCTCTCAGTGTGCATAAGCTCTGTGAGTGCAGTGGTAAAGTGTGTGGCTGGGAGGGGTTTTAAAACAGTAAAATGTAAATTGCTGAGTTCCTCTGAAGTTTACAAAATACTGATTTGTATGTCTGTTTATTTCCTACCAAAAGCCGGCCAGCCTTGGGGTACTGATCCCCCATCTGGGTGGGACACTGAGGGAAAATGTCCAAATTAGCAGTTAACATAGATTTATTAATGCAAAAGCTTTGGCAGCACTAATGTGGCTTTTCTCTGCCTCAGCCAGCCCTTTTTAAAACTCTGTTTCAGGAGGCCTGGGGTTTGCTCTGAAAGGGAATCCAAGAGAAGCCGGTTGCCCACAGTGGTGTGCGGCTCTGCAGCACTCGGCTCCCTGACAGCTCTGGGTGCCCCCAGATCCTAAGGAGGCTGAAAGATACCACTTCACTGTAAGACATTTTAAAAGAGAATTAAGTTTAAGGCAAATGGGAATTTTACTTTTGAATAAGTGTCCCACACAGACACAATGAAGTCTCAGTAATCTTCTGTAGGTTCACAACAGATCATTTAGACTGGTTTTTGCTGAGCACCACATCGAGGAGGAGCACATTAATTAGGGGAGAGGTTGGGTTTGCTCGTGTTTTGTCCACAGGGTGTTTGCTGCCAAGAAGTTTCCAGCACTGAATGTGGCTGCCAGAAATATCTCTGTATGTTTGATCATGGTGCTGGTGCTCCCCTCCCGTCCTGGCATCGTCCTTTCAAACCAGGTGGGTGAAGTAGGAGGGAGTCTCCGATGTGGTGCTGCCAACCTTGCCAGCAGCTGCCTGTTAAACAAACACCTGCAGAGGGGACTGGTTGGACCCCCTAACACCCTCGTCTACTCACTGACTTGCTGGGTTCATAATTCCATGCAGAGGAACTGAGGGCCATGGTGCCGACCCCAGGGCTGCAGGCTCTCCGTCTGTGGTGGGGGACAGATGACCATGACCGAGCAGGTGAAACAGAAGCTCAGGGGCCTCCTGAGCTGCCCAGGGAGATCCCACCCCTTTGGCCAAGGCGGACCACGAGAGAGCCGGAGGGAGCCTGTGCCGCTGCCTGGGGGAGCGGTGGGAACCAGGAAGAAGGGGCCCAGCCTGCCAGGCAGTGGGAGATGCGGGAGGAAAAAGGTCACAAGTCTTATTTTTAACTGTCACATTTTTTTAATGAGGGTTAATATTGGATTCTTCATCAAAATGTCTCTCTGTGCTTAATGAAATTACAGCCTGGCCATGGTTTCAGCCTGGTTTGTGAGCAACACTCAAAGATTTGAGATTCAACAGTTGCCACATGTGTGTATTGCCAGTGACAACTGGGGCTAAAGAAAATACCAGCAATCCCTGCATTAATCAGCAAATGAATTTGCTCTGCCTGTGCTAATATTGATTTTTTCCTCCAGTTTTGCAAATCTTGGCTAATGAATTTCCTGGCAAGAGTGCTTGCCAAAAGAGAAAAATTTGGTCAAATGTTGTAGAATTTTGATGGCATATGCAACGAGGGTATAGATCCCAGATAATATTTGCTAGAACCCAGTTCTGAAGTTCATCTTGCCAAGAAAAATATGAACTATTCTCTGACTTGCTTGCAAGTAGGCAGCAGACAAATTTACTTCCAGGGTGTATTCAGGGAATGGCTTAGAGCTCCATAAAAGGGAGCAGCAGTCTCCAAGGCAAAGGCTGTTGAGGAGTTAGAACAGCTACTCGCTATATTTTATTTACCCAACTCCCAGTGCATGTTGTGACTGCTGAAATCTCCCAGTCGCACACAGCTCAGGAGCTCCAGCTGCAGCACTCAGTGCTCGAAGGCACACTAAAGAAAATCACGTTGAATTCAGCAGTGTCAGGGCCCGTCCCCTCCGTGGCTGGGCGATGGGAAGGCAGCGTGGTCAGTGCGTGTCCAGCGGGGACGTGTCGGACGGTCAGGTAGCCCCTCATCCCCTCCCTCCCTAGAAGGTCCTAGGAGCAGTCATTGCAGCTCCTGTCTCCACAGCTGGGAGCAGCAGGAATGGGGGGTTTTGTTCCAGTCTCCAGCGCTTTCCAGCAGCGCCTCTGGAGTGGTGCAGGGCAGTCCAGCGGTGTTATCCCCATCCGTTCCAGATGGAAGGATGAAGGAACAGAGCTCGTGGCCAGAGACATGGCCGGGGGCTGGAAGAGCCTCTGTTGCGTTTGGTGCCATTTGAGTTATTTTAATTTTAAGCTAATTTTTTGTGTTGTCAGACTTGATATCACCAGTGTCACCCCCACGCCTCTGCAGCACAGCCACTGCTGCTGCCACCACTGTGGCCGTGGTGTCACTGCTGATAACTTCAGTCTGACATTAGAGAGATTAATTTACTATGAAAATGACCCTTGGGAGACTTGTGCAGGATGAATCATATTTGAAAAATTGGATGTCTCATTGTTTCAGAAGTTCTAATTAACTTTTTTTAGCCATCAAAAGTAGTGGATACAGACACATCATGTCTGCTCCATCATTCCAATGGGATGGCTAAGGAGCCAAAAGCCCTCTCACCATTCTGTGGGAGGCAGGATGACTGCTGTGTTGTGCTGGAACCTGCTCAACCAGGCTGTTTCCATTTTGTGCATTTTCACTGTGAAAGTAAAAGGATATGTCTTGGTTAAACTTGGAACTAAGATTTTTCATCTTTTTCTGGAAAACCTAACAATCAGATATTTCAAATAATCAAACAGAGACTCTGTTTGGGACCTGTGAGACTGGAGAACATGAGAAATTAAACAAAACTTTCATTTTAAATCTGTAACTATCTCAGTTTTATGATGAATAATCTGCTTTTTTTTCTGAGGTTATTCTCATTTTCCTCGCTGTTTCTCCTGTTGTCACCTTTATCCAATATTCTATAAAATATGATAATACAAAACCCTCCAGACATGGAAGTTGTAATACAACCCAGCAGAGTCCAGGTAGCAAATTTCTGCCATCTAAGTGGTTTTGTCTTGCTATTTATCCCAGTTTGATATGCCCAAGCAGCTCCCTGCTGTAGGAAATGGTGTCTCAGCTCTGCAGCCAAGCTGGGATGTTGCTGAGACATATTTGAGGTGAGCGAATCCACATGCTCGCACCTGGGAGGAGGAGGAGGAGGAGATGACACAACAGCAGCATGAATTCAGTCTGGTACTCTGCTGGTGATAGAACAAAAAAAAAAGGAAAAGGTGTTTCCCTCTTTCTTGCCTGGACTCCTGTCTGTGAGTGGTGCCTCCAGAACACCCTTCCTGGCCTATTTTCAGCCCAGGATTTGGGTGCTCAGAGCACTTTGCAGCAGAACTCCAGGGTTTGCTCTACCTGTCTCTGCAGGAAGCCACATCCCTGCACCCTTCATCACTGCTGTCCCCACCACCACCCAGATGTCAGTGATGGATTCTGAGCTAACCCTCAGAGCAGTGACAGAACTGGGATAACCTCCTATTGCACAGCATTTTTCCTCTCTTCTCCCAGGAAAAGGCAGGATGAGCTCAGCTCCTGGTTTGAGCACCAGGGCGTGCTTGTGGGAGTCTGCTGGGGGCTTTCCTGAAGTGGTTGGTAAGAGCTGAGGCTGCTTTGCAGGACCCCCGTCCTCTGAACTGGGTGTTTGTTGAGGTAAGACAGTAACTGAAGGCAGTACGTGCTGGGCTCAGGTTCCAGGGTGCTGGAAGCTGTTCCTTCTGCTGGGAGGTCTCTGATGAGAAATGCCTGGTCTGAGCAGCAGCACTGGGACGGGGCTGTGCCAGCTGGTGACCAGTGTCTCTGCTGCGGGCTCACTCAAGGCTGTGCAGTCAGGGAGCTCTGAGCGTGCTCCTCACCTCGCTGCTGTCCTGCTGCACGGCTGCAGCTCTGGCTTCGGGCTCCTGCTCCTCCCCACAGCCCTGCTAAGCAGCGAGGTGGTGCTGTGCCAGTGCAGCCAGCTGTGCCACAGCCTCCCCTCTCCCTGCTGGGCTGGGCAGCACCGGGAGTTCTCTTTCACTTCAGAGGTAAAAGCTCTGTCTTGAGCGTATATGGTTGAAAGCTTCCTGATGGCTCTTGCTTGAGAACTTGGCAGAGATGAAGTTGGAGAACAGACAATTCATGCATTAGATTTCCTAAAGCAGCTTTCTTGTTTGAAAAGGAAAAAAAAAAACCAACCCAAAAACCTACATCCACAAAAAAAAATATTTGGTAGCATGTGTCAGAACCATCTGCACATGCAAAACATGAAAGGGAGGGGAAACTGTTATTAAAATGTAAATGCCATACGTAAAATGTAATTCAAATTCGGGAGATTGGAATGACCTCGTTTCAGCAATAACCACCCATAAGATTCCCAGTTTATCAGTCTGTGTACAGTATGTAAATCCCATTTGGCAGAGGGGAGCTCTGGCTGCACGTGTGGGTCCCCCCATGCTCAGTGCCTGGGCTGCTCACACCACTGCTCCAGACAGGATTGTGGGCTGGCAGCCAAGTGTCTCAGTGACCTTCCAGGTCCAGTGGCTGGTGTTCACTAAAACCAGTCAGCTTTTCCCTGGCCACCTTCTGTGGAGCTTTATCTGTGTTTTTGTACCAGTGTGATAAGGAAGGGAGGACAATTCTTGTTACTGAGAAGTATGATGTAAAAGCAATGTGCTCCTAAAGGTGCAGCCAGGTGCCCGCTGGGATTTTCTCAAAGCCTACTCTTTCTGGAAATATGTTTAATTCTTATTAATATCAGTATTTTCATCAACTTCTGTTTAAGCTGTGCATCTGTCTAGTTTGACGATCTGTCTGAGGAGTTGTGGGCAGTTATGGGCAAGGGTTTTACCCCAGCCTCCTCAAAAGCCAGGCTTTGTAACACAGCCATGATGGATGACAGCAGTGAGTTCTCGGGTGAATCGTTCGTCCTCGGTGGAGGCCCAGCCACGGCCCCTGCCCAAGCTGACTCTGCTCGCCGTGTCTGGAGCTGGGAGAAAGGCAGTGCTGCTGGTGGGGAAGGAGAGCTGTGGGAGTCCGGGGCTTGGTGGGGCTGGAGAAGTTCCTCCTGGGCTGGGAAACCTCGTTCATGTTGCTGTGTGATGGACAGAGAAGCTATTGCAGAAGGTCCCTGATCTTGGTGCCCGTTTGAGTTCTACTGTCAGAACAGCCGCTGCCCTGGGGCGTGCGGGACTCGGTGCTGTGCAGCCACGGCAGTGCAGGTACGGGGAGCAAAAGTGTTAATGGGCAAAGTAATCAGCGAGCGAGCAAATGAACACCCCGGGCCGTTTGTCACGAGCCAGCTGCATGGGCAGAGCTGTCCGCAGCTCCCTCAGAGGGAAAAACAGCTCTGTGACATCCTGTCTGTCGGTGTCAAGGAGACTCTCTAATATACTGATGTCTGGAGACAGCTGCCTCCAGGGGAAGGAGGCGTGTGCTGATGTGCTGAGCAGCAGCCAGCACACGGAGCGAGCTGTGCGGGGCAGGAGAGCGCTGCGGCCCGGGAACAGCCTTGCCCGGGACCTGCGGTGCTGAACGTACCTTGCCCGAAAAAGCCTCTCAAGTCTGTCCAGATGGTGTGGTGCAGCCAGCTCTCCCCGGTCCCAATTAGCATTTGAGCAGTGCCGATGGTTCCTCGCGCTTTCTCACTGGGTCTAGTATTGGGATTTTACTGCTTTCCTTCAAAAAAAATCATTGGCTACTGCTATCCAGCTGGCAAGTGCCAACAGCAGCACCTGCCTGGCTGCTACTGCCCGCACAGGAGCAGCCTGGGGCTGCCGAGCCATCTGCAGCAGGGCACACGTGTGCAGCCCTGGGGCGGAGAGGCCAGGATCCCCTGGAGAAAAGGAGCAGGGTGCTGGTGGCACTGGGACACAGCTCCCCACCTGCTGGGGGTTAAGGCTCTGCACCCCAACATCTCTCTCCAGCCCTGACCCAGGAGGGCACGGGTGACTCCCTGCACCCCTGCCCAGGCAGGAGCAGCCAGAGCTGACGGGCAGTGCCAGGCCAGGGAGGTGTTCGGTGTCTGCAAGTGGGCAGGTGAACACGTTCAGGTGGGGAGAAGAGTGTTTCAGTATATGCATACCTTTGATCAAAGGCTGTCAGGTGGACTCAAAGGTTGAACACGACCTAATGGTCAGGCTCTGAGGGGCTGGAGTGCATCCAGAGAAGGGCAGTGGGGCCAGGGAACGGTCTGGTTTCACAAGTCTGATGAGGAGTGGCTGAGGGAGCTGGAAAAGGGGCTCAGCCTGGAGCAAAGGAGGCTCAGGGGGGCCCTTCTGGCTCTGCACAAGCCCCTGACAGGAGGTGGCAGCTTGGGGTGTCAGGCTCTGCTCCCAGGGAACAGGGACAGGATAATAGTAAATGACTTCAAGCTGTGTCAGGGGAGATTCAGTTTTGATAAAGGAAACATTTATTTCAGGAAAGTGTTGTTAAGCCCTGGCACAGCTGCCCAGGGCAGTGGTGGAGTCCCCATCCCTGGAGGGATTTAACAGCCCGGTGGATGTGGCACCTGGGGGCATGGGGCAGTGTGGCCTGGGCAGTGCTGGGGAAGGGTTGAACCTGATGGTCTTGGAGGGCTTTTCCAACCTAAACGATTTTGTGATTCCAAGATGTTGTGAGGTGATGAGAATGTGCTGCAAAGTTGTTTTGGATTGACAAGCCATGACAGCATGTTTATAGCTACAGTTGGGAGAAAATTCAACCACAAAGGGAATGCAGTTTTATTTGTCATTAATTTTGAATTGCTTCAACAGATGTTTGCTGGGAGCTGCTTTAACCTCCTTAATTTGTCTCTGTGTAAAGGGAAACAGATAGCCTCAATTAAGAGACTGATTAGCAAGTTCTTTAATGACTTTCAATAGTTTTAGTCATTATTGCTGATACAGAATGCTGAATCCTGGGAGCTGGGATTTAGTTATTATGTAAAAGCTAGAACACATTGCAGTTGGGTGTGTACAGGGCATTTGCTCCTTGTCTGTCTCCCTCTTGGCTTTGTGGGAAGTTGTCTGGTCTTTGCTGCAATCCCTCAGTCCCTGACCACAGCCCCTGCCCAGAGGGTGCTGCCCACTGGGCTCCCCAGTGGTGCCAGCAGCACGGTGGGGCTCCACGCCACGGGTCACTGTGCACTGTGATCTCAAGTCAGTGACTTTACACTGTGAACAAAGTCTCTGTATTTGACCTTTTAGTGCTGTGTTGCAAAGCACGAGGGCAGCACACCTGGAAATTGCTGTTCTGCTGGGTGTGGTGGGCTTTGGCCCATCACAGTGGTTACAGAGGTTTCTTCCTTTTAATTTTTTCTCTTTTTTTTTTTTTTGGCAGGGGATGGTGCTTGATGTGTCCACCATTAACATCTTTAACTCAGTAATGGCATCTCTGGCTGCATTCCCAGCAGACACATCTCCGAGGCTGGAAGGAGTGACAGGCTTATCATCTCAAAGGTGCATATTCCAGCCTCCCACAGGCATTGCCTGCTCCCCTGCGTGCCCAGCGCAGATGCCAGGATGAACTTCTCTCCTGGCATCTTCTCTTGCTCAGTTGATTGACTTTTGCCTCGGTGCCATCTCGCTCCCCCACCGCACACACCCGCTGCAGGCTGTTCTCTGCCGCCGTTCCTGGGCCCAGGCTGAGGGGACTGCTTTACCTGTGTGTTACCTGGCTTGGGGCCACAGAGAGATCTGAGTGGGAAGGGCTGGTCCAGCCAAACACTTGGTGCACGCTTAATGTGAGTGCTGCAGTGCTCCAAAGCAGTGAGGTCAAACGTGGGGCTGGTGCTGCCTCTCACCCAGCGCAAGCTGCTGAGGACGAATTGATTTGATCGGAGGTAAGAGCTCACCCTGTCCTTCCTCCTGCCTGCACTCTTTGGGCACAGCTTTCCCCTGCGCCTCCAGAGTGGGTTTTGGAACACCCTGATCCCGTGGTCCCTGGGACACGAGCGTTGTGAGCACGGTGCCTGCAGACCCACAGTGATCCACTGCACCACCTCCGAAAGGCCGGGCTGGCCAATCCTTCCTCAGTGGGGACAACAAACAACATTTCCAGCTCCTCTCTCAGTCCTCAGCTAGGAGCTGTGTGTATTTTTCCAGATACATGAGAAGTCAAATATTCCTTGACTTACTGAAATCCATGGCTCCTCTGTGGCCTCCTCATGCATCCTTTTGCCCGCGGGACTGCCGTGCCAGCAGTGGAGGCACTGACTGGGCAGGTCCACGGGGCTTTCTCACTTGGCCTGGTTGCTGAAAAACCTGTTGAGTCTCACAGCACCGTGGTGTCTGGGACTGTCCTTTGGTTTATGTTAAACCCTTGCTCATCTTTTGTGTTTCATATTTAGTGGGAATGCTGCTTGCACAAAGAAGGCAGCCAAATTTTTTTTAAAATAAATAATTATTTTGAGGGCCACAATTTAAAAACAAACCACAGAGAAATGACATGCTGAAAAAGTTGCAAGCTGGCCACACAAAACAGCCAATCATTTCTGGAAATCTTGACCCTTGAAATATTTGGTCCCTTGTTTGGCCCTGTTCAGCTTACACATCTCAGTGCTGTGTCCTGAAGCCAATGTGTGCTTTGGTCACTGAGAATTAAGTCAATAAATGAATGTAGAGAACTCAGCCAAGGGGAGAAATCAGTCTTTACAGCACCGTGAAAAGGTGTTATTTATTTATTTCTATTGTCACTCAGAGAACATTGCCACAATAACATTGAAAGTAATACACAATTTGTGGCTGAAAATTGCATTTTAGGCAGCTGAGGGCAGTTTTTCTACTAAAAAAGAAAAATAAAGCAAACAGATGAAAGAAGGCCTGGGAGAAGGAGCCACTGGAAGGCAGTAGATCTGCAAAAGAGAAGGGCAAAGTGCACTGTCCAAATGATCTCGTTGAAGATTGATGGTGAGCAGTAGTTTAGCCCTAATGAGGTGAGGTGCTTGGTCTGCAGCTGACTTCACTGGTGTTTAATGATTCTCGTGGGGCTGTGAGACCAGACCCTGGTGGTCTCAGTGTGCAGTTAAACTTCAGTTCGGTGCTCTGTTCCCAGACCTCTTTCTGCCTGGGAAGCTCGAGAGGAAAGTTGTGCTGTGCTGAGGGGAGGGTCTTTGGCAAGGCCTGATGGTGGCCCCGCTCCAAGCTGGGGTGTCCAGCACCAAGAGCAGCCTCTGCAGTGGTAACGCAAAGAGGGAATGACAGTGATCCTTCCTAGGTGTAATTAACCTGTGCCACTGCCTTAGAACTGCATGGGAGCAGGCAAGATTTAATCCAGGAAATGTTTATAGGATAGCCAAACCTTGTTTCAGTTGCGTTTTAATATGTGAAGCTCTCACCTCTTTGTTGGCGACCAGATGTGCAATGAGGATATAATAATCTCTGGAAATGTGCTTTGAGTAAATGATTATTTTCAAGGATAAATGAAGAAACCAAACCTTCAGTTTTGGTTGGGATTTTGGTTTCACCAGTCAAAGCTCCTTTTCCTCTAGAACATAATGAACAATCTGTTCAACTGTAGAGGGGCCTGTCGGGAGGCATCTGTGAAGACGTGAGGTAACGAGTGGAACACACACGGGCTGTCCCTCAGGCTGAGCTCGTCAAACGGCACCACTGACGTACATGGTACAGGTTTTTATTGGATTTTATTTGTAATTGTTACATCAACACCTACGATTGTTACAGCAGAAGAGAGACCCAGAAGGATTGAGTTCTTCTGTAGGTTTTGAGTCTCTGCATTTTGAGCAGCTAATGCTGTGAATTTTCTTTCTCTCTGTCTCTCTGTCAGGCCATTGCTGTGCCTTCTGCACGTTGAGTCCCTCCCTGAGTCCAGCATTCATGACAAGGGCTAAGTGTGAGGACAAGGTTCTGCTGGCCTGGAGCCACAGGTTCCCTCAGTTTTTAAAGACAATTTTACAGGGAAGGTGAAAGTTATTTTTTTCAGTAGGGAAATGAGATGATAAGGCAATAAAAGTGGTGAATGAGACCTGATAGTAATCATGGTGTACTGTGTACATGGAATAACCTGATCTAAACGTGCCACAGCTGGTTGTTCTGAGGGAAGGCTGAAGGTCAGGAATATACTTCAAACCATTCAGCTCTCCAAGGGTGCAGACCTGAGTCCTGGCCAGCTCCTCAGGCCAGAGGGAAGGTGCCTTCACCTGGTGGTGCTGGTATGGATGGATGTGAAGCCCCACCTCTGGAGCAGCACCTGGACCTAGGTAAGAGCTGCACATCAGGCATGGGTGGTTGGAGGAGTCAGTGCAGGGCTGAACAGGACAGGTAACATCAGAAAGCAGGAGGAGACTCAGGCGTATCTGGTCATTAGCTTTTACATTGTTCTACAACCCTCATTTTTTTTAATTTGAGCAAAATTGCAAGGCTTATTTGTAACAACTGAATGGCAGCCTGATTATTTTGTTTGGGTTTGCTGTGGCAGGACACATGAGGACACAGTGGCAATGGGGAGCCCTCAAGGCCCGTGTGTGTGTTTGTGTGCACAGAGCGGTGCCAGAGAGCCGGGGCAGGGGCCTGTGCCAGCCCTGGGGGCCACCAGCCCTGGGGGCCACCAGCCCTGCTGTCCCACCGTGTGGCCAGTGGGGATGGGCTGTCAGGGCTCTCTGTGCATCCTCAGCCCCCAGGAAGGACCCGTGTCTGGAGCAGGGAGCTGTGGAGGGCTGCAGCTCCTCACTCTTTGCTGTTTGTCTGGTCAGTGCCAGTCTGTTGTGTGGGCAGATTGTGCTTGTCTCGAGGTATTTGGAGTGGATAATCTGATCAGTGCCAGTTCGTTCTTGGCTTCTCTGTCCACCTGCTGACTCCCTGGTGTCATCCTTCTGGTGCTTCATCCATCTGTCAAGAATTTACTTACAAAATGCATTAAAATAAATCACTGGGATTTTATGTGCACAGGGGTCCTCTTTCCAGCATCTCAAACCCCAATAAATACCTCTGTCTGTAGTAACAGTGTTGTAAAGTCTTGCGTGCAGCACCAGTGATCTACAGGAATGCCATGGTGCCTGGGGAACAGCCTTTTAACATTCAGATTTGGCGGTTTTCAGGGTTCATTTTAAACCTTGTTGTTGGGTAATACAGGTTTTCAGACCAGGTGCGTGTGCTGAGCTCTGTTATCAAAGCAATATATTCAGGTACAGAGCACAGCAACAATTTCCATGGGACTACTGCCTAACTGAGGAAGATCACAGCTGAGACGTGGAGCTACATAAACCCTACAGATTCAGGCATTTGCTGTTTTCTGGGCTATTGCTTTTCCATGGGGGAGAATGGGTTGACCCTGCAAGGAGTGGGTCGACTGACTCAGGGATTAAGTTCTTTCAATGTTTTGTCCCAGATAGTGAGCAATGTCATACAAAAAGATTCTAATGCATTCAGTACAGCCAAACACAGCAAGGCCTGAACAAACCCCTGAGGACACCAAGACAGCCAACCTAAAATATAGGTCAATGTTTTCCAATTTGGTGTAAGTTCTTTTTGCCTAATTAATCTATATCTGCCTATATGTTAATGAGAGGGAGATGCAGAAAGCTGACTGCTACTGAAAGGTCCCTGAGGCTGAAAGAACCCACTTCCAGCTTATGGCTAATTATTTTTTTCCTTAAAATTTATAGCACTGGAAGATAAGCAAACATGGTGTTTATTTGACCTGTGCACCTTGTACCAGACTCTCTTTCCCAATACTGTTCTTTAAAACAGCAATTAAAATATTAGAACCAGGGAAGAAAGTGCTGCTGGAAGCACAGCAGCACAGCGAGGAGGGAAGGAGATGAACATGGCCTGAAATCACAGCCGTCTGCATCGAGGTGTTCATTGCCCGTGGCCGTGCGTGACGTGGGCTGAGTTTCCAGCCTTGCTGATTCTCCTCAGGGGTCTCATGGCATCTTCTGTTTCCAACCTGAGAACCCAAGCCTGCAAGTGTGTAGCTAAAGGAGACTCCTCACTCCATCACGAGGTGCCCGTGCCCTGTTTTCCGGGGCAGCCAGGCATGGCCACAGCACCCCGGGATGGTCTGCAGGCACACGCGGCTGGTACCAAGGGCTGTGGTTGCTTCTGTCTCACTCACAGCTCTCCAGCTCTCCCCAAGGTGAGCTGTAATCCTCAGGGAGCTATCAGGATATCTGATTTATGCAAGAGTCTGTAATAAACTGGCAACAGTTATTTCTGTAGCTAATGGGAATGTAAATTTTCAGATAACATATGTTAATAATGATAAGCAAAACCTCTGATAAGAACACCCCTCACCAGAGAAGAAAACCCTGCTCTGCCTGCTGCAGTGCTGCTGCCTCTTGCTGTCAGGTACTTCCCTGAAGGATGAATTTGTGGGACAGAAGTAGGCTACTGAGACTGAAAATGTCCGTCGACACAGACCTTGTTCTTCCCAAGCAATTGAGCTGGTTGTGCCTGTGTGTGGTGACCCTGCTTAGCTGAGAATGAGGCAGAGAAGGGGCATTTCTGATGCACATTCTGATCTACCTTTCTGATGCACATCCTGATTTACCTTTCTGATGTTCATTCTGTTGCACCTTTAGGAAATAAATCTGAAAATGCGAAGCCCAGGCAGTGCTCCTGGTGATGACAGTGAGAGCTGTGGCACACAGCTGGTCCCACCAGTGACCCACTGGGGCCCAAGGGCTTCAGACGGGGCTTTGATCATCCACGGATGGTTCTGAAATGCACAGATTTGCTCCCTCTGTTTTAATGGCTTCATAACAGATTCATGGTCTCGCTCTTCAGAGTGGGGTTAAGATGTGTCTGACTGTGCTGCTGAACAAATGGCCTTGCCTTGTGGTGTTTCTATTAAGCTTAAAAGCAAGTATCACTGCCTGGCCTAAGAGGAGGTTTATATTTCATGTAATGGAAGCTATACATCCCGATGTGCGTTTGTAATGCACTGGTGGAATTTGTCATGGGAACATCCACACCTCTTAAACATGCACTAAATTTAACTTTAAAGCAATGCTAATTCAGGGGGAAAAACCAGTGTGCATCATCTGTCGTCAATCTGATAGTCTGTGATATGTGTAACCAATTGTTCTTATTTACATTAATTTGCATTGTGAAAAGCAATTTTACAGTTTCAGTCAGACTTAATAGGCAATTTGCAGCTCGCTGCCTAATGGCGCAGTTACTTAAGCCTGCCCCGGGGTGCTGTCGAGACCTGAGAGGAGACTAAACCTTTTAAATGTTCAATTGAACAGCTTAAAAAGTCAGGAAGTCCTCAGCTATTAGATGCAGCTCCTGCCTGCCTTGTCATATTTGACATTGTTGCTTCAGATGCCCTTTGATTCGGATATATTTTGCCCTAGACAGCTGAAATGCTGATCTGGTTCTGCAGAACATCGTGGCACGAGTGGCTCCCAGCCCACAGAGGAAGGGGGAGCTAAGTGTCCAGCAAGCGCTGTGCTGTGGCGTTTGTGGGTCAGTGGATCTGCGACCTGCGTTTAATGACTGACTGTCCACTGAGGCATCGCACCTCAGTGACCCATTTCTGCATTTCTGGACACATGAACCACCTTGGGCAGGTGTGATAAAAGTGAATTCTACCAGATGATTGAATGAAAGCCTGTAATTTGCAGCAATTTTTCTTCAGGGTGGATGTTTACGGGCAAATTGGAACACAAAGTAACCTACAATTGGGCGAGCAGCAGAGGCTGTTGTTGTTTCGACCCTCTGGAGCACTGCTTAGGAAAGGGTCTTTGCCCCATCCAGGAGACTGTCATTCCTCTGTCAGTTTGGATGCAGAGGTACTTTGGGAAAGCTGTGAGCAGCTCCTGTGGGAAAGGGCACTGGCCCTGGGCATTACAGGGAGGAAGTAGCAAAGACCTTCTCAGAAACTGGAGCCCCACTTAAATCCTTACTCCGGAAACAAGTGAAGGTCGCGGGAGGTTTGGAGTTATGTGTTGTATGGAGAATGCAATGTACATGAGACTGGAGCAGGCCACGGTGGTGGTCACTGGTCATGACCATGCTTGTTTCTCTGGCCTTTGCACATGGTGGGTCATGTGAAATCATAGAGTCATCAATGTCCAGATCATCCAGTCCAACCAGTAAACCACCACCACCATAATCACCCCCAAACCATATCCCCAAGTGCCACTTGGCAGTTCAGATGAGAGTGAGTTTGGTAAGAATTACACCACACGTGTGCAGTTTGGCTGTCCTTGTACTGATGGTTGATGAAGACAGTGGAGAGCTGGGATACTCACCCTCCCACATGACAATGTTGGCATGTTTGGGGTCACTGTGACCCAGTGACTGGGTTGTTGCTGTAGTGTGACAGTGATCCTCTGCCACGTTCAGCAGTGTTTGTTCCCAACACGCTTCCAGATGTTGAGATATTGATTCCTTACCCACGCTGATGTCACATAAATATATGCCCCACTGAACTAATGCAATACCTCCGTACTGCTTCTTTAGGAGCTTGCTTTATTCCTGCAAGAGGGTTTTACTTCAAAAGTTGTTGCAATTCACTTCACAGGAGTAAACTTGAGAGATTCCAGAGCACTGCTACAGCTCTGTGCTCCTGGGCATATCTGGCGTTTGCAGCGTTGTGCGGAGCATGGAGAGAGAGTCAGGGGAAGTTCCTGATCAAATCATTCCCTGTCCTCATGCACAAAGTCCCTTATCTACAATGAGCTCAAAGGGTTTGAGGCTGTGAATATCCCTGCCAGTTTAGTGAAAAATAGCTAAAGCAGAATTATGCTTTTATAATGTTTTTCAACTAGATCTGGCTAGTTTGAGGCCATCTGAGCTTTGTGATGCATGGAGGTGGTGTAGGTAGCCGAGGCAATCTGGCACTGTCTATATTTGTACTTCAGAATAGCAGAGATCCAACTGATTTTCAGTTTTAAACCTTTTTTTTAAGATGCCCTTTGCTGTTTTCTCACGGCTACATAATCAAAAAGCATGAAAGTTCAGAAACCAAAGTGTGAGAGGTTGAAACCAGCTCTTTTAAATGGGAGGTTTGGGACATATTTACAGCTCTAGCATGAATCTTTACTGCCTTTCGGAGGTTCATTTGTAACATGGCTGATATTTTTAGCTTTTTATGGAAAATAGTGACAATTGTGGCTGCACACGGTGTGACCTGTGTTTGATGGTTGAAAGCAGTGTTTGACCCAGGGCAGGAAGATGGCTGGAGCTCCTCTTCCCCCACACAGGCCTTGGACAACCTTGGTCAAGGTCTGACGTGCCCCACTGGTGACTCACTGCAGCCCAGGGCTCTCACAGCTGACTTTGCTGTTGTCCTTTGACACCAGCTTCTTTGGCAATCCTGCTGCAGAGTTTGCCACAAAACCCACCAGGAATAATGTTTTTTTCAACCTACTCTGGATTCTCCCCCTGCACTGACCAAGAAGTCCCTACCCAGGGATAAAGGCTGTCACCTGAGACAGCCATCCACTACTAAGGTTTGGCTTGACCCCTGCCACTCTGGGGGTCTTCACTCACAGTCCCAATGGTGTTGGGAGCAGTTGCTGCTGTTGGCCACATATTTTAGAAGCAGGATGTGGTGGAGCTGCCAGCCAGTCTGTGTTCTGCTGCTCGGACACCCAGCCCTCTGCACAGCTCTGTAAGTCAGACGAGATTCGTGTTTTGAAGTCTGTAGTCTCTAAATTGCAGAGGCAGTGTTTAAGGAAAAAAAAAATCACAATAATGCAGGGTTTGGGTAAAGTTGTGCTCTTTTACCTTTAAATCAATGACTGACAGGGACATTTTCTAGTTTGCAGCACAGAGCAGGCACGAAGCTGTTTGTTAATGTTTAATACTCAGCAGCCTGCAGATGCAGGATGGTGCGTTGTGGACTCATACTGCTCTTTCTGTGAAGTTGACTTGCTGCTTCTCCGCCTTCTGGTAATGGACACTGGGCTTTTCATCTTTCATTGATTTTTGAAGATGGTTTCATCAGCTGAGCTGCCAACCCTCTGGTTCATGCTGAACACTGAGTCCATCCTTTAAAGCGCAGAGCAATGCTCAGGAAAGACTTTAGTCCATTAATCACCCACACGTGTAATGCCCTTCCTGCCTGTCTCTCACAGGGGCTGGCCATGCCCGCCCGTGTGGTGACACCAAGGCGTGTTTGTCCCCAGCCAGATGAGATCAGGCACGCGCTCTCCAGAGTGGGCACAGGGGAACAGCACGCACGGAGGGTGGGTATCAGGGAACAACCCAGAAGGCAGAATAGGAGCAGAAGTAAATTGCTGTGGAAGTGTCCTGGCAGGCTGGTGCTGGGAGAGGGACCCCACTGCCATCCGTGTCCCCCCGTGCGGCCCTGCCCGCGCTGCGGGGTGCCCCGGGGTCTCACAGCACCCAGAGCTCTGCACCCACCAGAGAGGGTGACACTGTTCTTTTAAACTCTGACCCACACAGAGAGGGGTCTGGCATTTTGATGTACTGAAATTAATCTTGTACAGATTGCTCAAACAGCTCTGCATAGGCTGTTCTGTGTTCAGAGGAGTAACCATTAAGACAAACTGAAAATCAAATGAGCAGATATGTTGTGTTTCAGTGATTATGCCAGCATTTTAAACCTGTGGTTACAGCACAGAACAAGGGAGAACACACTGCTTTAAACGGAATCATGAGCAAAAGCATGGAACCTTTTCTGCAGCTATTCCAATGACTGAGTGCAAAGACTGTCTGCAAGAATGGGACCAACATCCCTAACATGATGTTCCACCTGAGGGAACTTTGTGTTTGTGATTGCCTCATCCCCCACTGCTGCAGCTGCGTGCAGCTTCCAAAACTGTGGGACTTTGTGAAGAAACTATGGCCATTGTAGCTGCTGAGACCAGCATCTGTGTGACCTCAGGGACTCAGCACTTCACACTAAACAGCAAATTGATCCCCTGCTGATCTTTGTCTCTAGGAATGAGATCAAACCTTCATATTCAACACAACCTTCTGCCTTCCCTCCTTTTTTTTTTTTGTGAGTTTCCTACTTCTTTTCCCCTGCCATAGTGCTGTGGCAGGGTTGGCAGGTGTTACCAGTGCACATGCCCAAGTGAACGCAAGATCAGCTGCCTCACGCCGAGGGCTGTTGTCAGGGAAGGTCCCAAGGTGACTGAGGCATGGCAGGGAAAACGAGGGAAACTTCACAAAATGCTGACTCAGCACCATGCCCAGAGGGCACCACTACAGCCATGTCCCAGGTGACCCACGGAGGGCACAGCAGTGCCCTGGGCACACACAGGGCTCCAGGCAGGGGCACTGGCGGGCAGGAGGGCACAGACAATACCTGTGGACTAAAAAGAGCATGGCCTCGATCACAGGGTCACTGTCAGACCAGGCTGACTGTGGCTGCATCACTTGTTTCCCTCCTATGGAGGACTGCATCGAGGTGCTGCTGTGATACAGCCTGTGAGCTGTGTAGTGATAGAAAAACGCTGGGGAATTAATCCTGAATGGTTCTGATGCACTGAGAATCCTGGTCGCACTGGCTGCCTTTGATTTAGTTTCTGCTGCATCCTTCCCAGATAACTCCAGTGTCTAATTTGCCAATTCTTTGTTTTCCTCTTTGTTTCCTCCCTGCTAGACTTTGAAACATAGAGGTGCCTCCATCAGCTCTCTTGGCAAGGCTCCTTGCCTGTCCTCGGAACACCCACACCCGAGCAGCTTGTCTGTGGGTTTTCAGTGAACTGCTGGGGAAGCTGCTTTGTGACAAAAGTATGATTAATGATTGCTTTTGCATGTTTCTTATAAATGAGATGCTCTGTCACTAAATAAATACACAAATAAATGGGCTGGGTGTAAAAGAACATGTTTTTCACCAAAAATGACATCCTTGGTTGTAAATTTTAACAGATGTCATGAAACCAAAGATATTATAATCTATTACAAAAAGCCTTTGAAGTTCTATTTTAATTAACTGGCAAAGCCATCAGAACTCTTGGAGAGAAAATGATATGTGTGTGTATCTCAGGAATCTCTTGAATGTGATCAGGAGGATGTGATTGGCATGGTTGGAGGATGAAGTGCCAGGGAATAGAAGTCAAGAGCAGACCCTGCTGTCACAAAGCAGAGCTCGTATTTAGCAAAGGAACCCTGGCATGGAAAGCAACGGAGAAAAAAATTGCTGCCTTAAAAGCCCTTCATGCTTCAGCAGCAACAGGGAAAGGCTCTGCAGCTGAATCAGTGCTTGGAGCCCCTCTGGACCCAGGCTGGGAGAGCTGGTGATGTTCAACTGGAGAAGGCTCTGGGGAGACCTTAGAGCCTCTTCCAGTGCCTAAAGGGGCTCCAAGAGAACTGGAGAGGGCTTTGGACAAGGGATGGAGGGACAGGACAAGAGGAAATGGCTCCCCACTGTAAGAGGGCAGGGTTAGATGGGATATTGGGAAGAAATTCTGTGACATCAGAGTAGAGGCTTTAATGGACTTTGGAAACTGTGGTCCTCACGTGTTCAGACCTTCTGGGTCATGGGGGAAAACCCCACATCATTCCTGCCGGAAATAGCAGGAGAGAACCTGCCACTGGGAAATGCTGGGAGAGACCCTGGCTCTGGGAAAGGACAGGAGAACTCCTGTCCCTGCTGCCAGGCACTGCTGTCAGCACCTGCAGCCCCTGCTGCCGTGGTGAGGGGCTGGTGCAGGGCAGACCCCCAGCACCGCGCGCTGCCCGGGCGTGCTCAGTCTCTGTGTTTCCACGTGCAGGTTCCATTTACTGTCCCCGACAGGCTTGGCTTTTCTGAATTATGTCTTCAATACTCTTTACTTCTAATGCCTCCCCCTTGTGCTACAAAATACGCTTTTTAGAGATGATCACACCTTCTGAATGACTGTGTCAGCTGCTTAGCCGTGAAGTGAAATGCCTGGAAAACTGTGCTTCTGCTGCCTTCCAGGGAAATGGTAGGAAGTCCCTCCCTCCCTGATTGAGGCCACTCTCAAAAACCCACCAGGTTTTAGCCCTGGATTTACTTCAACAACACACGATCGTTCCAAAGCTTCCTGAGCTGTTGGTACTTGCAAGGAAGATTTCTAATGCAACTTCGGAGCACCCAAAGTAAATACATCAAGCTTGGCAGGTGGCTTGGAGAAACTGCTCTGTTCAATCATTAGGTCAAACTGAATAAATTTCTACCTTCTGCAAAGAAAATTCTGAGCGAATGTTGAAGCTGAAGTGGTTTTAACTTATTTGACAGGGAAGATTTAGTTACATCAAACGACAATGAGCAGTTGAAAGATGCAATTTGAGTTATAAAAGGAGAGCAGCAAGTACATGTTCAAAGAGAAAATTATTGTTACTTTTCACTACACCATAATATTTAAATACTTATGACATTTATATTAGTAAGACTTGTTTGTAGAGTCAGCTGATGGCTCTGAAACTTAGTCCCCACTCAGCCTGTCAGACCCTTGAGTTTCCCAGGAAGAACTGTGCAGGAAACTGTTCTTTGGCAGTGCTGTCACCACATTCCAGCCCCATAAGTGGCAGTAAGTGGAGCTCGGGTGATGGGGAGGTTGCTGCAGGGTGTTTGGAAAGGAAAGGACTATTTTGTGTCTGGTTAGAGACTTTTCTCTATTTATTGGTGTGTGTTTCCCAGTGGCCGGGTAATGGGCCTCAGAAAAAAGTGTTATTTAAGGAAAATAGCAGTGGTTTAGGGGGAAATAACTGAATCAGAAGTTCTGCGAAGCCATGGCCGTTTCTCAGGCATTGAAATATATCTGCTGCTAAGAGCAAAGCAATTTTTTCTAATTCCAAAATCCCAGTTTGCGAGATGCTAAATCGTCCTCGGGCTTAACACAACAGTCTCTTGGCAACTGCAGATGCTTATCTTGAAAGATTCACTTTAACAACAGATTGAATTCTCAGAAAAGAGGCCAAACATAAAGATGTTAGAAATCAAAGCGAAAATCCAAAAGGATTTTGAGGCTTGATTTGGTTAAGCATCCAAATGTTTGGATATTTATTTGAAACTTAGTCAAGCTGCTTAAATCTAAAACTGGGTAATAGGCTCTATCCCCTGCTTGGTGGCAGGAGTCTTGGCACATACAGTTCCAAATTGCATTGACCTTTTGGGCTGCCAAATTCTATTGCATTTTCATGTCTAATTTACTGTCCAACCCAGCCCCAAGGTCTCCAGCTTTACTGCTTTTCTAGGTTTCCATTTCCTATCCAATATGTGCTTTTCCCCCTTGCTTAATAGGTTTCATTTTTCCCCAGTTAAGTCTCATCTTATTACTCAGAAGTTAAGGGAGTGATACAGGAGATCAGACTGACGATTCATCCCTTTTGTTATTCTTTCTTCTATAATTTGCCAGGCTCAGATGCTTCAGAAGGCACAGAAATACTCAGGAATGGATCATCATGGAAACCTTTGTCCATTGGAAAAATCCATAGTGTGTTTCTGTGCTACTGAAGAGGGGTTTATATCCTCTTCCATAAAACCCAACTGGAATAAGTGTTTCGCTTTGGCACCGATCTGCATATCCATGTTTTTCTGAATCCTGTTAAATATTTGCTCTCAGCAATATCCATTGGCAATGAGCTCCACAGGTTTATTTTGGAGGTTTTTAGGGTGTCTGTGTTCAGAGTGGTGTTTCCTCTGGTGATACTGGTATGATTTATCTTCTTTGCTGGTTTGCTGATTTCCCAAAGTAGTGTCACCTGTGATTGTCATTAATGTGGTGTCTCTTCCTTTCGAGTGCCAGAAGGAAACTGTACAATGTGAGTTACAAGGCAGATTCTCCCTTGAATTTCAAAGTGTATTTGTAAAAAAATATATTTAAAAATGCACTTTAAAGTCTGTTGGAAAGGATGAGGAGCTCGGGCGGCTCCTCCCCGGGGCAGAAGGTCTCGATGGGGGTTCCCTGTGCTGCTGACCCCTTCGCCCCAGCACGGGGCCGGAGGGTGCCAGCGGTGGTTGGTGCTGGTGGCTGTGCAGGGGGATGGCCAGGCCCGGGTGGGCCGTGGGAGCCCCGCTCCAGGGGGGCAGTGCTGGGGGTCTGGTGCCAGGGTCAGACCCCGAGGCCGGAGTCACGCGGGGCTTTCCCTCTTCCCTGTATTTATTTCCTTGTTTCAGCCTTTGAGGCTTGCCAGCCTTTCTGGGCTGCCGGGACCTTTGCAAATGTTCCCAGCAGCACTTCCCGGCTCCCGCTCGCTTTCCTTCTCTGTCTTGGGTGCTTTTCATCCGTGCCTGGGATTTACAGGTTTAATTAATCTAATCTCTGCAGTATCATCCTGCTAACTGAAATAATTCCTGACAATGTTTTGTTGATCCCTGCAACTGCCGAATGCTGGTGAAGGGACGTGGCAGCATATGGCAGAATTTCTTATCTGTGATGGCTCAGTTTAGCATTTTAGAGGTTTTTTTCAAGTCCTTTTTCTTCTAATCAGAGTTGTCTACTTGCTTAGAGATTAGGCCGGTTTTGTGTGTTTCCTCTTTGATAAAACTATGGGATTTAATGTTCTGTGAAATCCTGTTGTATTCCCACAGACTTTTGCCAGGGCAAACTTCACACACAACAACATGGGTGTTGCTGCAGTGAAATGCAGTGGTGAGGTGCACAGGCTATTAAAGGTTGTTTATTTTTAAATGTTTGCAGAGGGAATAATGCTCTTTAACTAAATACCTGTTTGGATCAATCCAGGACTGCTCCCAGCAATGGCAATGCCATGGTCTCAGCCCCTCAGTGGTTGCACCAGCAGTGACATTACATCAGTGGTGTCCCGCTGCCAGTCAGGTGGGAGGTGCAATGATGATCTTGCCTTCCATGGGTGTGCTGAAGCATTTGGATCCCAGATCCTGGTATTTACATGAGGTTTTTATAGTACAGACTCAGCAGTTTGCACAGTTTGGTGAATTGGTTTAGGGTAAAAAGGGTAACCCCAGGCTGGATCCATGAGTCTGTTTCAGGTGTTCTGCTTCAGGTCTATCAAACTTCAAAGCATCTGCAATACAAACATTGATTCTGTTTGGGTTATTTCACCTGTTCTTCCTCTTGGCTGCATCCCCCCTGTCCTGTTTGTCCCTTCGACTCCTGGACCAAGGGCCTGGCCCCATCCCGCATGGAGTCTGAGACGGAGCCTCTGAGCCGACGATTTCCCCGGCCCTGCTGGCAGCGATTCTCCCCCGAGGCCAGCAGCCCGCAGAGTGACACCCGGTGCTGCCAGGCTGCAGGGCACATCTGAACTGGGTGTCGTGCTGTGCCTGCAGACCTGTGCCTCTGCTTCCCGTTGTCCTGGCTGTGGGGTGGTTGCTTGTGTTGGTGACAAAAGAGCCAGCCACAAATTTACTCCCGTTTGATGTATTTCTCATTGCAAAGCAGAGACTCAGTCTGCACGTTTTTAACGCCATTTTCTCCCCAGGCTGGGCTGGTTTTATCCTACATCTCCCCTCTGGGATGTGCAGAAAGCTCCACAGCACTATCTGAGACACTGTGTGGAAGAAACTGCCTCAAGAGAATTTTCTTCCATGCTTTATCCTAAAATGCTTATATGGCTGTTCAATGTTCTTCCTCCAGTTACTAAAAAAGCTTGTGCTCGTGTGGTGTCCTGGAGTGTGACTTGATGCACCGACCTACTGGCAAATTCACTGGGGTAAAGCAGATTGCTGCCCCAGAGAAGACTCTGACTGTGTGGCACTTTGGTTTGTTTTCCATAGAAAAATTATAATTGCTGAGATATAAATTAACTGCAGAATGCTGGCTGTCCCTTTAGGCAGCTTGTTCTTTAGAAATCCCAGTCAGATAGCACAAGGTGGGGGAGTTGAATTGCAACTCCTGATCCAGGTTCCCCATTAAATTTAATTTTTTCTGAACATCACTAGAAATTATGTTGCTTGTGCTCACTAATTCCTTTATTTTTACAGAAAAGATAACTCAGAGTAGCTGAGCCACCTCTTTTATCTTGGACATGGTCCGCCCTGACAGTCACGTTCTCACCTCCTCCATGTGCAGCTGGGACCAGTGCCAGCTGTTTTGGTTACCGTGGTTTATAAGTGACGGACCAAAAAACTGGGCAGTGCTATGCTTTGGACCATTAATCTGTGGCCACTTTCTCTCTGATGGGTGCCATGAACTTACATGGGTACCTTCATCTGTTTATCCATTGGGGTGGTTTAGGAGTCAAGTAGGAGCTGAGGTTGATGATCCTCATGGGCCCCTTCAAATCGGGACATTCTGTGATTTGTGATTCTAGTTTTGAGTCAGACAAATTCAAAGTTCTACTAAAATCAACGTCTTGTTTTCTCCTCACCCACAGAACTGGCCAGAAAACAGTGCAAAAGTGTTGGTTGAGGCTGCGGCTGCAGCCTGGGCAGGCGGGAGGGGCAGGAAGGAGGTTTGTGCTGGAGCAGTGATCAGAGCCCTGCGGGCACGTCCAGCGCTGGGAGCACGTCCCTGATCCTGGGCACAGCAACCGAAGAGCTGGTATGAGGCTTGATTAATGAATAATTAATTAGAATGCATTCTAATTAGTGTCAATCAACTTGCGGTGTGGAGACTAAGCCCGGTACGTAAGATTGACTTTTTTTTAATGAGATGACAAATGTGGTAGATGAGGAGACTCTTGATGCTCCGGCCGTCTGCGTGGTGTTTGCCAGGCACCGAGGGCTCCGAGGGGTCAGTCTGCTGAGCTCGGGAATGGGATGGGCAAGGAGGAAGGGCTTGCTCTGTGGGAACGAGCACGGGGAGCAGAACTCTGACAGCAGAGAGCTGTTCAACTGAATGGACAGGGATATAAGGAGATCTAAAGCTTGAAGCTGCGATAAATGCACATTTCAAGTATGGTGAGAGTCATTTGGGAGCTGGAGCATCCCACTGGAGCTGCTGGTTGGCTCCTCAAAGCCAAAGTGTCTCAATGGAGCTTGATCTGTGGTTTCTGAAAGGGTGCTCTACTTGGAAAGGAACTAATCCTGTAAAGTTTTATGTCCAAGCCACAAAGGATGCTCACAGCAGCCCATCCTGGGTATGGACCCATGGTTACTTGCTCCAGTTAGTTCTGCTGGAGGCAGGATCAGGCCCTGACCCTGCAGAGGGGTGCAGAATGTCACCAGCCGTTGATGCTGCTGTGGCACTGAGGCACATGATGAGTGGCTAATCAACACATCAGCTAAAGTGGATTTGATTCTGAGAAGTCTTATGGACCCCAGTAAAAATCAGTAATCATTAAAATTAACCACATGCTGATTTGATCAACATATAGCTTTGTTAATTACCAGCTCTTTCTTCATATCCATCTGTTCTAAAGATTTTAGTGAACCTGCAGCAGATGTTCATGCAAATATAATAAGTTGGTTGCCATGTAAATATAAAATTTTCAGGAGTGTTTGTGTATCAGACACACAATTTATTTGTGCTGTTGTCAGGATCACGTCTTCAGTGCCTTAAACACAAAAGTGATGACTTTGTTATAATCCATGCTGGAGCCAATGTCTGCTGCTGGGCCACGCCCTGCACCCCACTGCTGGGATTCGTGCTGATCGTGGGCCCTGCATTCCGGCACTCCCAGCGCCCTGGCAGTGGCCACCCTGGAATGAAATGGCACCCCTCTCTTCATGCTCCCTTCCAGAGGACAAACAATCGTTTCTGCTCTCTTGGTGAGCACGGTCCGTGGGGCAGCGGGCGTTCCAGAGTGGATCACCATTCCCTGTGCACCGACAGCCTGCTGCAACGCGGGCAAGGGGCTCCAGCAGGGCGCTGGTGAGAGCGAGGGAAGGTGTCAGCCCAGCCTGAAGCACGGATGTGCCCACGGTTTGTGTTTCCATCCCGGAAAAGCCTCTTCATCCTGGTGCTCCTCTCTCTCTCTCTTTCTCTTGCATGGCTTCACCTTTGTAAGGCATTATCCAGAGGCTGATCCCACATGCTGGCTGGAGAATGCAATGTAAGTTTTGGTGTTGGTTGGGGGAGCACAGGGAAAGGTGGACCTTAATTCCCAGTGTCCTGCAGAAAGCTTAGACTGGCATCATTATTCATTTATGTCTGCTCTTGAAAACAGCTCTGCTCTCTGATTTCTGCTCTCATTTTCAGCTTCTAAGGGAAGGAAGCACAAACCCCAGACACCTGCGAGTGACTGGGACATCTCCAGAGCAGCAGCTCCAAACCAGGCATGAGGAAGGAGAGAGGAGCAGCGTGGTGGGCACAAACCTGACATCTCAGCAAGGGCACAGCCATTTCAGCAACAAAAAGGGGATTTGAAGATGAGAGAAAATAGTCAGCAATGTGAGTGGGAGTTCATCTAAACCAAGATCATCAATTTTTTTATATGAAGCCACATTTCTACCTCTTTGTATAATATTTGCTAATATTTCTACTGTTTAATACTAAAACCATGCCCTTTACTGAACACAGAAATGCTAGAGAAGCTTCTATTTCCCACTACAATTGAGTCTTACTACATCAAATCTTTAGATTTTAGATGACAGTGGGAATTAATAGCAAGAATAAAATCTTATAATTGAAACTGAAATGAAACTAAATCTTACAGCTGGGATAGTGGCTCGGACTTCAGTCTGAGTGCCTAAGGAATCACTGCGCATTTTTAATCCTTCCACTCTTTTCCATAAATGTTTTGACATGCTCAGAAATTTATCTTCATGATTAAGGCTGCTGATCATCGCTGACTGATGAGTCCAAAGTCAAAATCTTTACTTACCATTTACTCAGGAATAAATTTCCAACGGGAAATCTACAGTAAGGGCTCACTGCTCCCATTAGTCACCCGGGGCGATGCTTTGCTGCACGCCGTGGTGCAACCCACGCCTGGGCCTGGGGTCCTCAGGCTGCAAGCCTTTCATTTTTATTATCAAGCAAGATACCTGACAAGAATATGACACTCCTGCAACATACATTCTCCTGCCTAGAAGCCCTGGTATCTGTTCTTTTCTAAAGAGGATATTTAGTTTAGATCATATTGATATTTAATTAACAGATTCAAGACCTTCCCTTCTGTGTCTGTTTCTCTTCAACTCTGTCCTTTTAGATGTTGCTTTTCTCTTGTGTGCATAATTAGAAGATGGCCTTCAACATGTATGAAATGAGAGGCCATGAAACAGAGGAGGAGGAAGAGGAGGAGGAAGAGGAGGAGAAGGCTAAGGAGGAGCACCTTGAATTTTGGCCTTTTTCCCCCAAGAATTCTGTGGATTGAAAAAAGAGGCTCTCACTGGTGTGAGGAAGTGTGTGTGGTGCTGGGATTCCGGGTGGGCAGGTGCTGAGCCCGTGCCAGCGGCTGATCCGTCCCTCCTTCCCTCGCTCCCTCGCTCCCTCCGGCAGCTCAGCTGCCGGCCCAGGGGCAGCGGAGCCAGCGCCAGGCTGGGGTTGGGCTCCTGAGGGTTCGGCCCGGGCCCCACTCTGGTGCTCCTTACAAACACTCCGTGGTGATTTACTGGGCTCATGCTAAGCCTCTTGCCTTTGGAGAGGAATTAAAGTAACTGTGGAACATAAGAGAGGGAAGATCCGTTAGTATTTCCTTCTTTATAATTCATATATCTATAATATGCTTTAATTTCCTCTAAACTCCTTAAATGCCTGCAAAACCAAAGAGTTCATATCCTTCCCACGCTGTTTATTACTGAGGCGTGAATCATTCCCAGGAATGGTCCGTGTGACCCCTTGGGGTCCCTTCTGGAGCAGCCGTGGCGGGGACGGGCCTTTTGGTGGAGCAGGATTGTCTCTGTGTTGTTGCTGAGCATAGAAGACACGGTATTTTATTTATTCGTGCTGCAAATCAGCACTAATTTCCTGAAGAACGAAATTTATTGGCTTTATTCCTTCATTTGAATAATTACTGCCAATAAATATCTCAATAAGCTGCCATTTACAAAGTAATTTTCATTAAAATTAACGGGCAGCTCCTGTGCAGTGATGAACTCCACGCACAGCGTGTCGGAGGCAGCTGCCAGCCCGGCCTGGCGCTCCGCAGCCTCCCCACCTCCGTCTCCCCATTCCCAGCGCCGGGAAGCCCCGGCCCTGCGAGGGGCCGCTGTTGCCCCTCGGGGTGTCGCTGCTCTTCAGCATCACGGGGAGCACCAGCAGTCCGGGTCCCTCACCACGAGACCTGCTACGGGAAAGGGCCAAACCATGGGATTTTGGGAAAGCGGCTCCCGATGGGTGCCTGGACGCAGCTGCCTGGACGGGCACAGGTGGGACCAGCGGTGTGTCCCCTGCCCACCCTGAGACCCCTCCGAGTGTCCGGGCGAGGAAATGAACCCAAACCAAACAACTCTCTGCCATGGAAACAAAAACGTCGCTTTAATGGCCTTTGATTTTCTGCCATGTCTGCTTCTTCGGTTCTGTTTGCTCCTGGAAATGTTTGGTTACTTTTGCTATTTGAAGTGTTTGTTATTTTTTGTATTGGTCATTTTTGCTTTTTGAAGTGTTTGGTTATTTTTCTTTTTTAAGAGTTTTGTTATTTTTAGGTTATTTTACTTTTGGAAGTGTTTGATCTATAGAAAGCAGCACCAGACTCTTCTGTTAGTTTAACAAACAGACCTTACGAGGATGCTTCCTCATTTTCTGCCTAATCATCACCAAATCGCTTTTCAATTGCCCTGGAGAAAGCCCATTCATTTGTTTTGCCTGGAGGAAAGATCTTTATCTCTCGGTGCTTCCAGGAAGGAATTTCCATGTCAAAAGGCAGTTAGAGTTGCTCCTAGACTTCCAGGCCATCCCAGAGACCATAGGAAAAAAAAAAAAAGCAAAAGGAAAAAAACAGCATTAGCTTGTGTGACACCGTCACATCCCAATTTTATTTTATCGTGCTATTTTATTTTATTTTTTAGGTTAAAGATTGCTCCAAACTGGAGGAGAAGAGCATGGGTTTAGGGTAACATCTGTTCAGGTTTCTGCCTTCTCCAAGCTTCCATTGGTTTCAACACTCCTCTACTCGGTCTCTTCCCTCTCTGCTCTTCTCCACTTTCCTGGCCACACGCTTTCCCTGTCCGTCTGTGCGTCTGTGGTGCAGACGTGCAGCCCCATCTGTCCGAGCCCCCGTAGCTGCACTGCACAGGAAATAAATCTGGTCAGAACAGCAAGGAACATATTCCAGTATTTGTTCTGGAAAGTGGCAACATGCCAGGCCCAGGGATGAGCCAGGGTCAATGGTCACTCTTTGAATTAAGATAACGAGTGGGCACAGCCAAACCCAGCACTTGCTGTTTGGAATATGCAGAGAATTCCCAGTATGAACCACAGTGAGTTACTATAACCCAGACTGCAGTAACTGTATAGAAAGGAGCTGGTGAATGCACATAGAAATGTCTGTTCAGATGCAACTGAGATAAGAAACTATAAACCTGATGTAAAATTAAAATGAAGGAGCTTCCAATGCTGCATGTTAAGAACTGGACCAATGTCAACTCCATCCTACTATCCTTGGAAAAACGCTGCTTTTCAGTTCTGAAAAAAGCTCATTTGGACCCTAAGGGATCACCAGCATTCCTGAGAAGCCACACTGGTGCCGGGAGAATTTCCCCAGGCCGGGGGAAGGCCTTGTGTCCCTGTGTCTGGGTTTAGGCCAGGGCTGTCAGAGCGTCCGGCTCTGGTAAACAGCGCTGGAGCTCTTGCACTGCGGCAGCTGAGCTGAGGTTGAAGCCGTATTAACTCTTGACATTTTAAGGGAGTAAAATAAATAAGAACTTGCTCACAGTTTCAGCACAGCCTGAGCAGCGCCAGCACGACTGCTGAAGCCCAGGAATAGCCGGCTCTGAGTACAAGGGAAGCTGTTACAGGCGAGTCAATGGGGAAATAAACCTAAAAGTCAAGCTAAGCAGCAAAATATTGAATCTGTTTGAAAACGAGCCCACTGTGGCAGTGTGTTTCTGCAAGAGAAGGTTGATTATAACTGACATCACGGGACCTTACAGCCACAAAAGCTCCAGCTTTCGGGGAGTTTCCATCCTTGTGGCACTGAGCCGTGTCAGCTCTTGTGTCCCCACATCGGTGAGCACTGGCTGAGAGCTCCTGGTCCCCCCTGCAGCTGGAGCCGGGCAGTGAGATGTGTTGTCGTGGTTCTCTCCTCTCATCTCTTCATTCTTTACTGCAATATTTCCTTCTCGGTGGTGCTGAAAGAGTGACTCGCTTACTTGAGTGTGTTTTAGCTCATTACAGAAATAAAGGACTGCATGAAGAAAAGATTACATGCTATGGAATCCCAGCAGAATTCCTGGTAAAGTCTGTGTTTGTATTAGATTTTTCTTTTTTTCTCACATCTTTAGATTGTGACAGATGCACATAACAAAGAAAATGGAGGAACATGTACTGCATCTCTCTGTGCTTGTATTTTAATAAGGTTTTAAATGTCATTAAGCCCAAACCTCTCAAATCTTGGACTGCAGTGGAGGCTGCGATCAGCTGCCTTTGAAATCATAAATCTGAAAAGTACAGCTGCGGAAGCAGCATTTGAAATGGGAAAATATTGTGCCTGTAGGACTAATTATGCTTTTGCAAACTTTATCAAAGCGTTGCTGCTTATTCACAGTTAGCAGCACAAGGACGAGGTAATGAATGGAAACGGCTCTGACTCAGTGCACACAAACGCCCCTTTTCCGGGGAAACGGACAATTAAGGGCTTGTCATGAATTTTGACTGTTCCAATCTCTCTGCCAGGACAATGGAGAATTAGAGACACCAGAGGCATGAAGGATGCTGGGATCCTGTTCCCCAAATTCACCGGGATTCCTATGGGCTGCCCTGAGGGTTGGCTCCCTGCACAGAGTTTACTGAGAGCTCTGGAAATGGGATGCTGCTGCCACAGGGTTATCAAAGGAATGGGAATCCAAAGTGCATGTTTCAAAAGTTCCCTCTTCTTCAGCCTTTGTAGGGAAAAATCCCTCCAGTCATATTGCCTTGACACACGTAAGGTTTTCCTCAGGTGTGAGGAGAAGAGCTGGTGCCTCTCTCAGCAGGTTCCTGCAGGAAGGTAAAATACTGAAATTATTCAAACTGCTGAGTCAAGGCCGAACAACATGAGGAGCAGAATGCCACGGATCAGCACTGCAGTTCCTTGGTAGGATACCTATGTTTGGAGCTATTTTTCTTGCCTAATAAAGGTAAAGATGTAAAAAAGCCTTTTTCCATTTCCTTGTCAATGTCTCTGATCTCAGCCAATGCAATCAGCCAGCAGTGAGGGGTCCAGATCCTATCTCAATATGAATAATCTGGGATTTATTGATGCTCTTGTAATTTACTTTGAGTTTTTTGTGGGTGAGATTTCTCTTCTTGCTTTCTTGATCCCACCATGTCCTTTTTACACTCAGAGAGTTTTTCCCTCTGTCCATGGATAAACCTCCCTGGGATGTATCATGTCTAGGTTTTTCCAGGACACCAGGATTATTGCCAAATCCCGTGTGAAGCTCCCCCCAGCTCAATGTGTGAGTCCACCCAGGGGGAACCCACAGGGATCCTGACACAGGGGGCACAGCTTTGGGTGCTTGGTGACCCCCACAGGGTGTGGGGTCACCCCTTGGCCAGGACAGGCTCTTCCTCTTGGCCGGACAGGTGCTTCCAGATCACTATTCCACCCCAGATGGGACTCGAAATGCCAGGTCAGCTGCAGCTGCAGGGTCCCCCCTGCCCCTGCCCTGACTGGTCCCTGTGCCAGGGGTGCTTTGGCAAACAGTGTCCAGAAAGCTGAGACAAAGAAAACAGGTTTTTATTTGTACACTCACAAGTGTATCGCGTTGTGCTTTGACACTACTCAGATGGAGGTCACAAGCTGTGCCCAGCTGAAGTGAGAAAACTGTGCTGGCAAATGCTTTAAAAAGCTTGAAGCTATTAAATTAGAGACAGAAGATCCTCGAGAGAGGACGGTGATATCTTTATTATTTCCTTACTTAACTGTTTTGTCACCTCCTGCACAGACATGGTTGAAAATTAACTCTCACACTTTTCCAGGCTATGGAAGTTTTTGACTTAGGAATATTTTTCATCATGAGCAGTTATCATATCAGTTTACTTCAGCCGGTGTTATGTGTAAGTATGAAAAGAAACCCCTCAGTAAGAGGGAGGCAGAGACGCCTGGGTGGCTGGGGAGGAACGTGGGTACCCCTGTTCCCCAGAGAAGGCTCGGGCTCTGTGCTGCCCACTCGGGCCTGTGCTCAGCCCAGAGCACGGGCTGCTCTTGCAAGAGACACAGGAGAAGTGTCAGGAGGCTGAGCTGAAAGAGCCACAGTCTTCCAATGAATTCACCACCATGGCACGGCTCACTCACTGGCTCTGTCTCATCAGAGCAGGCTGTGCCAGAAGAGGGGAGGCAGATCCTGCCAGGACAGGTGCCATTTACCACTGAGCTGGAGCTTTAGGGGAGAAATGAAGCGATGCTCTGTTTTGGGAGCTTTGGAAGCGCTGGAACATTGGGAAAGGCCCTGGAGCAGGTGTCTGGCAGAGGGTCGGGGGTGCTGGGTGGTGGTTGCCTCCATCCCGTGGGGCAGAGCCTTGGCAGCACCAGAGGTTTTCGCCTGCGGCTCCAGTGCCTGGAGCTGTCTACTGAGGAGATGGCGCGGAACAAGAGGGTTCATGAGGAATAAACTGGAGCAGTTATGGCCAGAATAAATACACCAGAACTTCCCCCTGCAGCTGGTGTGTTTGCCTTCTCCCTGCTCTCTCTGGGAGGGGAGCAGAAATGAGCTCAGGTCTGAAGCAGTGACAAGATGAGACAAAGGCAGTCACAGCCACTCTCCTACAAGGAAATGTTATGGTTGGACGTGATGATCTTGGAGGTCATTTCCAGTCTTAACGATTCCATGCTTCAACGAGTCTATTGCAACTGTAATTGAAGATGTAAAAGGTGAGAGAGCATGTGGGGTGTTCTGCAGGAGGATGGCACAAAGGGAGGAGCTGTTTGCTGCGGACTGACAGTGTCCAGGTTTGCTGAGGAGACTGCAGACAGCAGGGATGCTGAGCAAGTGCCACATTTTGCTGGAACTTACACTGTGTGAAAAAGCCTCTGCTCCAAGCCCCAGAGTTAGGAAAGGATGCACAATGCAATCTCTCTGTCATGTGGATGTGAATAGTTACACGAACGGAGAAGGCAGCAGACAAACATCCATGAGTGGTCTCTGGGGGCAGAAGAAGGGACAAATCAGAAAATCAGAGAGTTTACAGAAGGAAGGTAATGGGACACAGCAATGTTCGTTCTGCTCCTTACCCTGTCCCTGGTGTGGTCAGTAAGAACACATCCCTGGGCTCCAGCACTAGTTTTTCTTCCTTTGGAAGCAGCTGAAGTATTGCTCAGGCAGGTGCAATCTTATTCTTAGTGATGTCAACAAGGAGCATCATTAAAGCCCGTTCACCTGGGAACAGCGGCTTTGCTTTTGTTTGTGTGTGACTTTGGGATTCAGGCAGATGCCTGTTACTGCCAACAAGTGCTGTGAGAGCCTGGTTTTGTAGGAAAGGCGGGAGAGAAGGGAGAGGAGCTCAGACTGCTGTTGGTAAAGCTGATTACGTGATACAAGTCTGCCAATCCATCCCAGGGACAGACGGAGTCCTGGTAGCTTTTTATCTGCACAATTAATTTTGACCACCAGATGCACGTGACTCCCTCAGGGGGCAGAGGGGCTGTTTGTGAGCATTGATGCAGCTCCTTCAAACTGCCCCAGCCTGGCACTGCCGTCGCTGCTCTCACAGGTGCAGCTGCAGTGAGTTACAGAGCTGGAGACAGCTCCAGGTTCAAGGCAGATCTCCTAAGCAGAGGATGTGACAAAGTGTAAGTAGAAAGATGATCACCTTGGCAGGAGCTCAGAGATGTATCTCAATAGCTGCAAGGCTGTATAGGACACAGGATTTGGTCTTGTGCTTTAGATCTGATGCTGAATCTGAGCCAGTTTCACTTAAAGTCTTTCTTTTTAATGACATCTCCTGTTTAATTATTGAGCTCAACTCACAGTGGTTTGACTCTTTTTGAAGTGCAGCAGCTGGCCGTGGACTCTGCAAGCAGGGCTGTGTTTGAGAATCAGGCTAAGGAAAACACTGGTGGAAAATGGATAAAACATCTGTTATTTCCAGAGACTGCTGTGTTGCAGTGTCACCGTGACCCGAGCTCTGTGCCGGAGCTGCAGAGAAGCAGGAGCAGCGCGGAGAGATGGGAACGCCGCTCACCTCTGCAGAGTCCTGGGCATGGAGCAGCCATGTGGGAACCTCAGCGTTTGCCCTCCCAGATCTCTATCCCAGCCTGTGGACAGCACACCGTGAGCATAACTTGGGCAGCCAGGAGCAATAAATCAGGAGTGAGTCCGGGACACAGAGGCTGGAAGGAGCTCGTGCTGCAGTGAGGGGATGTGCTGGATATGTGCTGGACCTTCCTGGAGCGGGGCAAGGAGAATGCATTTCTCTGATTACAGACACAGGGGTTTATGATTAAAACTGTATAAAACCAATCTCTTTTGCGCTTTGGGGGCTCAGCCTGAGAACATGATTCATAAAATATCCAGTTTATAAAATCACACCCCAATTCCGCCGCACTGATGTCTTTCAGCAACAGGCCCTGCAAGAGGCCAGCTTCCATCCAAAGTCCACTGCACATAATGGAAAAACTCCTGTTTATTTCCTCAGGCTTTGGATTGGGTCCTCAGAAAGCAATTTGGGCAGTGAGGTGAGAAATTTGGGATGACCACCATATCAATAACATGAGCATTGAGCTCCACACTCTTCACTTCAGTTCACAGACAAAATTCCATGCAAGTGCTGAACAGCTGACCTCCCATGTGCTGCCGAGGTGGATGCATTTGAAGATGGGCCTTTTTAATGCATCTCTCTCGTGTGCTATTTTTGTACATTGATTCTTAATTTCGTTGCGGATTCTGGTTTTATTTGCTGTGCTGAGATGATGCTCTGACTGTACCAACACCTGTTAGATCCAAATTTTAATGTGATTTAGATGAGACGATGGGGGGCACTTTCTATTCTGCTGACCCAATCTTGTGTGTGCTAGGGGAAGCCAGTGGAGCAACATGGATTTGTCCCAGCAACTTTATGAAAGGCCCTTGTGGTAGTAGGGTCCAATTTCCTTTTTTCCTTTCAGTATTTATTCCTCCAGCTCATCATTTGTGGAGAAAACACTGGCCACCGGGCACTCTGTAGAGCTGCAGTGCCCCTTCTGATGGACACGAGGGCTGAGCCTCGTGTTCCTGGCACAGCAAACTCGTGTCTCATGGCTCCTGAGGCCGCTGGGTGGGCAGAGACGGCGGCTGAAGCCAAGCGCCTGCCTCGGGCCCATCCACATCCGCAACAGCATCTCTTGCGTGGCAGAACTTCTCTGAGGAGGAGACACATCTAACTGAGGGCATCAACAGCTTCACGCTTCACGTGTTGTTGGCAAGGCTTTCCCATGAAATGTTAGTTGTGTAAAATGGCATTTTGGGCAAAATCACCAAAACTTGCATTCAGCTGTAAAAGAGCAAAGAATCCTAGAATCCTAGAATGATCTGGGTGGGCTGGGACCTTGAAGACTATTTCTAATAATTTTTACTGTTGGCCAGAAATTTTGTCTTACAGAAAAGTCTTTCTCTTGTCATTGCCTGGGAGCTCAGTAAAACAGGACCGGACGATGTCCCCGGTCAGGTGTGATTGCTGCTCGGGGAGTGCTTGCTGAGGCCAGGGGAGAAATGAGAAGAATATGAATATCACTTACAGAAAGGATGATACTGGACTCCTGTGGCAATTTCTTATGGTAATAAGCACCCAGGAAAATATTAAAAATGTCATTTGTGCTTTAAAGTAATAATAATTGAAATAGATTCTGGCATCTTTTATAACAGGAGAGCCAACAATTATTACTGGGGATATTTTAAAAGAAAACAAACACATTCAATAATTAGTTAAGTGAATTGCCAATATGATGATGATGCTGAAATTAATCTGAAAAATATGAGGTTAGCAGCGTGGTTTTGCACAATTGTAGTTGGAGATAACATGAAGAGGAGGACGGGGATGTGTTTGGCTGGAAAGCAGGCTCACTCCCAGAGTAAGTCTGCGTCACTGGGTCCTGTGGGACCTGGGGGTCCCCTTCCCCAGGGGGAGCTTGGGAAAGGGGCTGGGGTGTCCCTCCCTGCTGGCCGGGGCTCTGAGGGCTCCTGCCATGGGTGCTGCTGGGCTGGGGATGGCCAGAGAGCTGAGCTCCACCGCTGGGCCCCGAGCTTGCCCGGCATCAGCCTCTGTGAGCAACACACTTTAATGTTGCTGCTCTGTACCCCGCTTGCTTTTTTCCCTGGCTTAAATAAAGCACTGACAAGCTTGGAGCCTGGCAGCAGAGAGCTTTCCCAGGTACCCTTGTGCTCCTAATTGTGCTTTTTGTTTTTATTCATCATCAGCAAGTTGTCTCAGGAGAGTTTAACCTTTTACTCTTTTTCCCAATACGTTTTCCCTCACCCCCATTCCCAAGAGTCTGTGACTAACACGGCCAGACCTGAGCTGAATGGCTCGTTCCCAGAGCCATCTCCAGGCCCCAGCACAGACTGCTGCTCTGCTTCTCTTTACACAAATGATGAGACATATCCAACCCATTTGCTGTTATAAGTGCCAAGACATAACCATCAGTCCTGCCTGGCACTCAGAGCAAACAAAATGTCTTTATTGCGACTCATCCAGCCACACCACTTGTCAATTTTATGAGTTTTTAAAATAACATCTAATGCTAACTTGGCAATGAATCTGTCTTAAACACACAACCCACTCACGTTTTAGTTCCTCTACTAAAGGAAAATATGTACGAACATTACAGGAAAGCATGGATCAAACATTTTAGTATCCCGTAGAGTACAAAGAAATGGGAGCAGGAGGAACTAAAGGGTGGTGGAATGCTGGGCAGGTGCTCCTCTGGGCTACAGCAACCAACAAGTATTTTATCCAGATCCAGCTGCTCTGGATCCAGTAAATGGGAACAAACACCCCTTTGTGGAGAGCCTTTCTATTTCATTTCACCATGTTTATAGAGAATGGGGATTGTTTGCCTTGAAAAGCGGGTTTAGGTCAGGTGGTTATGGTTTAACATTTATGTGATTTTTGGAGCTTTATTGCACTGTTAAAACCTGATTCATGGGTGACCTTCATGCATGAACCCAACTTAAGGCATCCAAATAGTCCTATTGATCTGAATTTTAACATTGATTACAGTGGGGTGAGGTGGAAGTCAGTGTGACTAAAAGTAAAGTGCAGTGTGCCCCCATTGCTCTCAGAACACAATAACAGGATTCCAGTGGCCTCCTGATGGAAAACTCGTGATGTGATACAGATTTTAACCACTTGTGAATAGACTGAAGTTCAATGGATTAATTTTGTTCTTACTTACAAGTCCACACAAAATGTATGTATTTTTGTATTTCTGCACTTGAGAATGCCTCTGGTTCAGCTTAATTCTCTCCTTGAAAACCAGATTTCTGGAGTGGGTCCAACACCCACTCCCGATGGTTTTTCTCTCCATAGCTGCGCACATTGTCATTCACACCAACAGCACGTTACCCTCTCACTTCAGAAGAGATTCTTGTGGAACACGGAGTCTGATTAGTTGTGGCACAAACTATGTTATCTATATAATTAAATGCCCTTGTGAGTTGGCCGTGCTGGGAGGATGCTGTGACCCTTAATGAGGAGAAGAGATGAGCAGAGGAGCCCAGCCCAAGGGGGAGGCGAAGTTTCCCACGTCTGCCTGGTTTGATCCAGCAGAAGATGCCAACAATGCACAGGAATTTACCTTTCCCAAAGTGCCCTGCAAACACTGATTTTTCCTGAAGCCCCTCAGTGCAGCATGAACTGTGCGGTGCTCCTGCCCAGGTTCACCACGGTGTGTTGGACCAACCCTAATCCGAAACCTTAAAGCCCATCTCATCCCATGGCCGTGCCATGGGCAGGGATACCTTGTACTAGACCGAGTTGCTCCGAGTCCCATCCAGCCTGGCCTTGCCTTGGCCACTCCCCTGACGAGTGAAGAGTGAATCCTTCTGTGACCGGAGGGGTCAGCACTGCTGGGACACTGCTGGGACACTGCTGGGACACTGCTGTGCATGAAACTGGGGAGGAAATCCTTGTTTTGAATGCTGCTTCAGCCTTGAGTCATATTCGCAAGGCTTTCATGCCTGAGTGTTTGGAGGATGGGAATACAAAAGCAGGGTAAACACAGCTGAAGCAAATTCATTAAACATTAACGCAAATATTTGCAGAGATTTTGGTTTGCAGCCTTTACAGATTCCCAGAATTACAGGAATGGAACATGGGCACATGTTCAGCTGGCAATGGCATGACAAAGGAAGGGACAGAGGAGGGTGGCAGCAGGTGACTCCTGAGGCCACTGTGCACAGGTTGTCCTGCTCCTCCCTGGAGAACAGCCCTCAACAAGGTGTCACCCCTCCTCAAGCCTCAGCTTCTTGTTCACTGCAGACAGCAGCCCCTCCCTTGCAGCAGCCCAGGAGCAATTGGCCACTTTGGAAGTTCACCTACTGGAGCTTGGAAAAGAAGCTGGTGACCCGAGAACTGAAGCAGGGCTGTGGTGGGCAGGAGAGGGATGTCGAGCCTTCTGTGGAGCAGGAGCCCTGGATTCCCTTCTCTCCAGGAAAGGGGGAGCTGGTAAATGGGGAGAGGCATGAGACAGTGAGGGGACTGTTACAGGGAAAAGAGGAAAATTTGCTGAAAATATACAAATAAGTATAAATTTATTTGCCTAATCTTTAGGAGTTGGATGAGCTGGGAATCAGCTGCTCAATCTTTTCAGCCAACAGTTGGTCAGATGATTTTATTTCTGCTCTGATGGAAGGACAAAAACCTCTGAAGAACGACGGCCAACATTGACCCAAACATCCTGTTGTGGTTTTTCTCAGCTCCTAATTGCTGGATTTGAAATAATTTGCAGGAATATTCAGATTGCCTCAAAATCTTGAATAAGAGGTTGTGGGGTGGTAGGGATGGGGAGGGAGGAGCATCATACCATGACTCACCAAAATACCACCAAGCAAAGTATAATTTTCCATTTTTTGCGTGCTAAATTGAGATGCAGTACAGGCTGGAAGGAAGGTTAAACCCTGGCACTGCACATCTTCCACCCTTTATCTCTCCGCCATGATAGAGAGCTGCAGGATCAGTCTTGGCATTACAAGAGATCAGTGCCAACATCACAAGGGGGTCCTTGTCCCAGAGCCATCAATGCCCACGTGTGAAGGGGACTCCTTTGTGTCTTACTTCTGCCATGTTACTCGCTTTTTCAATATAACCCTATTTCAATATAACCCCTTCCAGGGCCTAAAGGGGCTCCAGGAGAGCTGGAGAGGGGCTTGGGACAAGGGATGGAGGGACAGGATACAGGGAATGGCTTCCCACTGCCAGAGGGCAGGGACAGATGGGATGTTGGGAAGGAATTGTTCCCTGGGAGGGAGGTGAGGCCCTGGCACAGGGTGCCCAGAGCAGCTGTGGCTGCCCCTGGATCCCTGGAAGTGTCCAAGGCCAGGCTGGAGCACCCTGGGATAGTGGAAAGTGTCCCTGCCATGGCAGGGGTGGGACTGGATGGGCTTGAGATGTATTTTGGTCCCTTCAGCTGCAGCCTGGATCTCTTCTGTCTCTGTTTGTTCAGTGTGTAGCTCTTGCCAGGCTGTGTGCAGATAAAGCCTTTTCTAAGACATTGCTCCTGCTTGGGGCAGAGGCTGGAGCTCTGTTTCCTGCACAGCCAGGCAGCAGGATGGGAACCACAGAAGTCACCAGGGCGTGTTAGGGAGGGATGTTCTCAGAGCCTGTGACGGGATATTTCCCAAGTAAATCACACAAGAACAGAATTATGTATTCTATGATTCTGTATTTCTGAGAGAGATGCAAATTGAGACATAAGACTTCTCTCTGTAATATACAATAAAAATTCAATGGCTGGAGTTGACACAAGGCTTATAAATATGTTTTCAAATAAGTACAACAGCCATGAGATCAGGAATCAGTAAGTCATAATGCATTTCAGCACAATGCTGATGAACCCATTTTTCTGGCACTTATGAAATAACGAGCTCATTTTAATTCGTTATAGATAACAGATAACAGCTTGAGAGGCATGTGCCGTGCCATTCACTTTTATGGCTCCATCTCCTCCACACTTGATACTCCCATGACATTGGGGTCGGGAGGAGAGGGTGGGTTATGCATTCTCGCTTGCTTTCCTCCTCCTCCTCGCCGCTTTATAATGTGGCTATCATTAAAACCCAACAAAATGAAGCAGCAATTTAGTGCATCAGAGTAGCAGCTGACTGATGTGGCCACAGATTATGTTGTTAGTAACTTTTCTGGAATTTATTTCATTTATCTCTGCTTTATATCTCTGCTGTTGCTCTCTAATCATCACTCCCACAAGGCATTGTGTTCCTATTGAGACAGCAGCTAAATGAGCTGAGAATTAGATCTATATTACATCAGCAGTGGGCACTGCAGATATTACCAACACATTAAAAGAGAAATTCAAATGAAACAAACAGGAACATGTTCTTTCCTATTCCAGAAATTGATCCTGATTCCACAGCTGAGCAGTGTTCAGGAGGAAGAGATGAGCTTTGTCACAAACAAGCCGTTATATGAGATCATTAACTGAAATGGGATTACTGCCACCCGGTAATTTCATTTTTCTTTGTGCTTAGAAGTTTGACTAGGCTGGGGACGGATGGATGTTTCATTGTGGCAGCAGTTTAAGGCTCTGAACTGTAGAAGCCTTGGTTTTCCAGGGATTATACTTTTGCACCTAAGGTAGGCCAGCACCGCCGGAGCTGCCCAGAGCTGGGGGGGAGCCCCAGGCCCGCAGTGACCGGGGGCCCTGTGTGCCCCTCCCGAGCAGGGCATCGCCCCCGCCTCCCAAAGGCGCTCCCTGCAGGAGTGGCCAGGGCAGCCGCAGCCTTTGCTGAGCCCTGCTGCTCCCCAGCAACACTGAGAGAAAAGTTGGGATTTTGAGAAATTACACATATTCTGCTGGCGTTAAAACTACCCTGTATTAAATGTCCTATGATTAGATTCAATGGTAAATTCTGTTCATTGCTTGGAATCCAAATAAACGCTGGAGGAGAGGTAAATTGGAGAACCAGTCAAAATGTGCATTATTTTAGCTGCGAGGTATACAAGGGATTGGGCAGGTTTCCTGCAGCTCTGATGGTGAGACTGCTGCTCCTGAGGTGTGGGATTTCACATCACTGTACCCTTTCAGAAGGGCCTGATGATCCCTCAGACTCAGCTGGGAATGACCAAATTAGGATAAACGTGAAGGGCCAAATCGTCCCTGCACAGTGGTGAGGGAAATCAGCTTCTCTGGGTACTGCTGAATGTGCAGGGCTTGAGATCTGATACATTCCAAAGTACAGCTGGCAGTGCTGGCTGCAGGCAGTATAAATCACTCAAATCAGCCCACTTCCAAGTAGGAATTTGGGAGGTAGTGTTAGCTCTGGATCTCACCTTGCACAGGGAAATGAGACTCGGAAAATCCTGGAGTACGCCACGGCTGCAGACTCGGAGGAGCAGGCTCTGTGCACTGCTCTCATCAGCTGTGTGACATCACTCTGCTCTGTTGGGAATATGCAACATACTCGAGCAAAGATGTCTGGAAAAACAAATCTGGGATGCTTTTATATAAATCATTTCCATATTGTAAGAAAAATTACACTCAGAGGAAAGTTAACGTTAAAAGTCTTCTGTTATGCTTGCTTTTCACTTGTGCAAGTGTTCACCTCACTTGTCTCAGCATCTGTAACCCTTTCCTCTCTGCTGAAAGAACTGACTCTGTGTGGGGAAAGGGATGGTGCATCCAGGTGGGCTGTCTCTGCTCTGTTACCTTGGGTTTATACCTGGGAAATGTGCTTTTTTTTAAAAAAAAAATGCAAGCCTGGTAGATATTCCCCTTACCAGGGAGGTCCCACTTGACTGGAGGTCCAGAAATGTGATGCCCATCTCTGAGAAGGGTTGGAAGGAGGATCCAGAGAGCTGCACTTGGATCACAACAACCCCAGGCAGTGCTCCAGGCTTGGGGCTGAGGGGATGGGAAGCTGCTGGGTGGAGAAGGACCTGGGGGTGCCGTTCAGCAGCTGAACAGCAGCCAGTGTTGGGTCAGTGTTTGGATTCTTAGAGGTTCTTAGAGGCCTTTTCCAACCTAATTATTCTATGATCCTGTGATTCTACTTCCCCTTGACACATAAAGAAGTGAATGGAGCAGATCCTTCCATTGATCTATTCTGTGGCTGACTTTGGTTTCAGAGGTTTAACAACTTGTCCTGGTAATTAGAATGATCCCTGAAATCAAAAGCAAGAGAAGTATTTTCCTTTCTTTTGGTAGAGTAATAAATACAAGGATCCAGAGATGGTCAGGCACAAGTTTATGTCTCATAAAAGTGGTGGCAACCAACTTAAAACTGCTCTTTTTTCAGGCTTTACTGTCTGTCCTTCAGCTTTGGACAACCATCATTTCTAGTAGGAAAAATACAAGATGATCTATCTCATCCCAGAATCTCCACTTTTGAACTACAATAAAACCGTAATTTTGTTTATATTTACTGACTTTGGCAGTCAGGAAATCGTGAGAGCAGGAGCATATCTTGATAAACTTAAATAGGAACCTCTGAGACTGCACGATTAATTCGGTTTTGGTCTGAATTCAGTAACGGTGTACAATAAATCTGACTTGAATGTAGCAGAAAGTAAGAGAATTCTATATTAATGTTTTATAATAGGTTTATAGTTAAATAAATTTTGTGAAAGCATAGGGGTCTCATTGTTACTCAGCCAGCTTTCCCCATAGCAATATTTTCCCATGATTAAGTTGGAGATCAGATAACCACCTTATGCAGTATATACCCAATAGCAATTTAAAAAATTCAATATCAGCTGTATTATTCTAAAGACTCATTCCATTTTCAATGCAATATAAGTACAAAATAAAGAGATAAACTACATATAAAATGTAAAACATGGGAAAATTTATCACTTGCAAACATAAAAGCCAAAAGGATAAAAAAAGAGAACAAAAGCAAATGGAGGCTATAAAAGAATACAGAAAAAAAGATAAATCCTCAGCGTTACCTTTTCTATATGCATTTGGCTGGGGTTTATTAAGGTGCATTCACTCTAGTACAGAATATAATCACCTCTGTAATGCACTTTAGTGCCGCAGGCTAAATTAATTTATGTCGTGCTGGAAGTGTTCAGCCCCGCTGGATGGGAAGGGGCGGGAGCGGCGGGCCGGGCTGCCGGGAGCAGAGGGCAGCGGGAGGCAGCGGGCGCGGGGCTGGGGGCCGCGCTGGGGCGCTGGGGGGGACCCAAAGCGTCCCCCCCGGCAGAGGGGCGGGTTTGGCTGGGCCCCGCTGGAGATCGTGTTTATTGCGTTACTGGGCGGGAGCCAGGGGGAAAATCCCGGCGGCAACCGCTGCAGGCTGGTCAGGAAGGCGGTGCTGGGGGCTCGGCCCGTCTCCACCTGTCCTGTGGCGGAGGGCACTGTGCGGGCACCCGGGCGTCCTTCCAGCCCAGTGGCCGCACCTCGATCCCGCAGGGTGAAGACGTGGAAACGCCGCTGCGGAGGAAGAGAACGGAGCTGCCGGCTCCGTGCCCACGGTCCGGGCAAGCAGCCACGTCTGTGCCTCCCGTGGGAACACCCGCTCCATGGGCCGCGGCCAGGAGCTGCTCCCCTCCCCGGGCTGGGGCTCTGGGGGTCCCAGCCCGGCCCTGTCCGTGCGGAGCACGGTCCCCACGCTCCGAGCGCTGGCTCTGCCACCCCTCTGGCTGTTGGCCGGCAGCTGGCGTGAATGTCCTCATCCCTTTGACTCTGGAGAGCCGGCACAGAGACTTCTGCTCCTTAATCCATCGCAGTGAACACCTAATGGCTTCTTCCTATCGCTGTGGTTAAGGTCGTGCCAACGACTCCATTATGAACATGTTCCCAGTCATAATTACTGTATTTTCTCTGTAAAAAGTTGCCCTGAGCTGACATTGTGCAGACGTGGTTCCACCCAGGCACAGATGGTTTGTTTCTGTCCCTTTGCTAAATTGTTATTCATGTCACGATCTCTGGCCAATTGCACAGTTCATAAACACAACAACAGATTTTCCAGCGGGCACTCTGGGTTCACAGAGCCTTTTCCTTTGGAAATAAAAAAGCTATTTGTGGGAAAATAACCCCACCGAAACCCAGAAAATGTTTGAGAGAGAAACTGGACTTGTGCATTATCCAGTGACCTTTGTTTCAAAGAGCATCATCATTTCTGTTCCAAAGTCACACATTTCCTACTCACTTTTTCTCCTCAGAATTTCCTATGTCAGAAGTGAAGAGTCATGAAACTGAGGCAAAGGAATGAAGTATTTACCCTAAAAATAAATGTCGGGATGTAAAGTTTCTCATGTGAATAACAGTCTGAAAGGGGAGACTTCCCTGGAGGAATGATAACTTCCAGTGTCATGCAAAGGTTTGTATCATCATGGTTACGCCTGAAGAGGTCCCTTAGCACTTGTGAATAAAATCACATTAGAAGTGGGAAAGGTCAGTGGAACCATGGGGACATGCTTCTTCTTTCTGGTTCCTGTAGGAAAGCTCCATGTTGGATTTCAGGCTCACAGGATGTAAATGTGAAGGATTGCTGGGGGGCTGCCAGAGCTGCGTTAATCCAGAGGTGACGACCTCCTTTTGTTATCCAAAGCACCGATGGGATGGGAAGGAGCTGAGTTTGGTGAGAGCCATAAAGGGAGAGCAGCCTACACCAGCCACAGAGGAACCTCCTTCCCTTCCGCTCTGCTTGCAGAGCAGTGGGTCTCATGGGGGGCTTCCCTGAATTTTCCAGTTTATTTTTTCTTTGATGTCAGTTTGGGGCAGTTCTGAACTGGTGCTCGTTGATGTGGCAGATTTTCATGGATCAGAAAGATGACCCTGGAAGCAAGGCAGGAGAACAGAACTAAGAGGAGTTTGGTTTTCCCTTGACACTATTCCCTTCTTAGCTCATCACAGGGTTTATTTCCCACCAGGAATGTCGCCTTGCCAGCCCAGATCAGCACTGAGAAGCCCCCTGTGCCCTGTTCACCTGAGCTCTGCAGGCTGCCTGTGCCACAGGAGCTGTGCTGGAGCCAGTGCTGCCCCTGCGTGGGGCTGGGACAGGGGAAGGGGAGCAGCACCACAGGGGCTGAGGTGGGCCCCAGGGGCCGGACACCTGCACTGGGGACACGGGCAGGACCGGCAGCTCCCCTGGGACCAGCCCTGACTTTGGGTGCTGCTCAGCCCCGTGTGTTGCTTCCCGTGGCCCTGGCTCACTGGACAGCCCAGTGCCAGGGATTCAGCACCTCCACTGCTCCCTCACCCCGCTGTGGGGTGCCAGGGGAGTGGAGAGCCAGTGGTACCCCACAGCTGGGTGCTTGCTGCCAACCACCCCCCAGGCTACCCCTGGAGCGCAGGGGCCAGGGCTGCCCCTCTGCAGTGAGCCGGGGGGCTCAAGCCTCCTAACACACTCCAAAACGCACCGAACATCAAGACACCTAATTGGGAATAGGTAATAAACTTAATGTGTATGAAAATATGCATGAAAAGCTCTGCCCTCAACAGTAGCAGGCTTTTAAAAATTTCCATAATGCTAAGCAGTGTCTTGCTCACATACCCACGGATCGCGGTGGTTTTGTTGTCATGGATACTGGTACATACCTTGTTTTCTTTCAGAGATCTATCAAATATGTGCATTTGGATGTTCTCGAGATTTGCCTGAATGTTCTAAGCACATTTTTACACTAGTAAATAATATTAAACAGCTGTGTAATTTATGCTGGAAGACTGAACACACTGCAGCTCAGTATTTTAACACCCTTTTTTCACCCTTGAGATTTCCAATCCAAACACCCTGCCCAATGTAATTCTCATTGAGATGGAGCATGACTTGCAAGAAACTGTGTTCTTTCTGGAGGGTTTTACTATGAAGGACCCCTCCATGTGCTAACAACTCCCCAGTCACCCATGGGCAGGCCAGGAGTCACCAGCCTGGTTTTCAAGCATGAGCTGGTTCCTTTCAAGATAGTATTTCAAAAGATATTCCCAGTCTGGAAAAAAAATCTAGCAGATTTCTGTGTTGCATCTGCTTCACCTTTCTAGTGGAGACAATGAGAATACTGCAGGCTACAGGCACTGTGGTGAAGTCTTGGAAGAAAATTCCCCATCTCTCCTCTCTGGAAAACTTGGTATTCCACCTCAACGCACTGTGCAACTTAAATGAAAGTTTTAAGTCCCGGCAATTGAAGAAAATCCAAACTCATCCCTTTTGCCTCATTACCTCTTCATTAGTCCACAGGAACCTTCCTGGCACCTTTGGGCTTGACAGCAGGAAGCAGAAGATCTTGTTAACAGTGAGTGCCGGAAGTGTCCGTCTTCGGTTGCAGTGACAGGGCTTCTTTAACGCCATAAATAATACACCCGAGCTGAAGGCTTCATATCCTGCGTCTGGAGCTGGTAAAAAACTGGGAGATCTTGGTTTCTGTCTGCTGAGTCAGCAACTAAATGTAAACTCCTTTGTTGTCTGCTGGGTGACTTTACACCGAGGACTACAACCCAAGTGTCTCAGGCTGGGTAATGGGCTTGTGCCTATGGTTTACAGCATTAAATTCAATTAAGTTTCATTTTTCAGCAGCAGAGAAAGAAGATGTTGAAATAATGGCAAGGGAATGATAATATTCTTAGTGAAGAAGTAAAATTTGTCATGATTAAAGAGAAAAATTGCAATAGACTCAACTCCCTTATCTGCAGTTTGTGAAGTTGAGAGTATATCAAATAAACATAGGATAAATATTTGAGATATACACACACCAACCCCTGCTTCTGAGAGAAAACAACATTTACGTTCATACAGTGACTCATTACAAGCTTCAGATTTGCTTTCAAATTGCACCTGAGGCCGAGACACTGAGTGTGCTTGTTGTCCTGTGGCAAACAGCTGGAATAAAACCATGGCCTAAAACATGAATCCAGAAAGTCTTAAACAGCGTGGGATGACCAAAGAGACTTGGTAACCAGGGGTCAGCTCCTGAGAAAGAGCAGATGAAATGAGGGGCAATAAACAAATCTCTCTGGACAGTCAGGTTTTGTAGTTTTAGTTTCTCTTCCAAGGTGACAGAAATACCAGCTTTGTACACTAGCAGGAGACTGGAAATAATGAAGTTTCCAAAAGCAAGAAACCATGGGTGCCCATGCATGTGGCTGCCCATGCCCAAGGCTGCCCACTGCCCACGAGTGCCCACTGCCCATGGCTGCCCACTGCCCATGGCTGCCCACTGCCCATGAGTGCCCACTGCCCACGGCCCCGAGCCCCCGGCCCCGTGCCCGGCAGGGAGCTGACGGTGGCGTGGGGGTGCACGACGGGAACACCAGCAGGGTCCCCCCTGCCAAAGCCTGGCTGCTGTAGGCAGAAAGGGCTGGGATTAAGAGGCACCCGTGGGTCTCTCAATGCATCGCATTGGCTTTGGGAGGAGCTGGCTGCTTGGCTTGGCACTTGCAGACTGAGCAGGAGTCACCCCTGGCAGTTCTCGGCAGGTGCTAAACACACAAAGTGCAGAAACGCCTCAGTCCAGGCTTCCACCCAGCAAGGGGAGAGCAAAGAAACCAGTCTTGCATCTTCCCTTGCTCACGCTCCCGGCACCCCCGGCGGGGCCGCTGCTGGTGCGAGGGCACCAGGCCAGCCAGGCCAGCACAGGCACTGCCGGGGCACACAGAGCCGCCCTCTTAGCCCTGCTGGCTGGCGTGGCGCCTGCGGAGCACCAGCCGCCCTTCCAGCTCCTCATGGCCCAGCAGGTCCCCCACCCACGGCGCACAGCAGAGTGGGCAGGTGTGGGCTCAGGGCAGGTGGGGGCTCAGGGGAGGTGTGGGCTCAGGGCAGGTGTGGATTCAGGGCAGGTGGGGGCTCAGGGCAGGTGTGAGCTCAGGGCAGGTGTGGGCTCAGGGCAGGTGTGGGCTCAGGGCAGGTGTGGGCTCAGGACAGGTGTGAATTCAGGGCAGGTGTGAACTCAGGGCAGGTGTGGGCTCAGGGCACCTCTGCAGGTGGCTCCAGACCTGTGGCTGAATCCACTGCCTGGGCTGCAGCTCTTTAAGGTGTCAGGCTTGGACTCTGCTGCCTTAACAAGGCCCTTGACAGAAAATTTCAAAGAGGATCAAAACCTAAGAAAGACCCTGATATTCAAAGGAGGCCAGTGTCTCCTCTTTCCTTTGTACCAAAAAAAGAAAAAAAAAGAAAAAGAGAAAAGGGAAACGTAATTCTGTTTCATTTGGGTGTGCATGAGCAAATTAGTTTCAGAAGCAATTTTATGGTAATTATGACCATCTCCAATGGATTAGATTTTCAGAAATATTCACTCTAATGTCATGATGAGAACTTTCACGTCCTGATTTTTTTATTTGATGTTCTAACAATTTAAGGGTTCCAATAATTTGTGTGCATGACTAGACTAGAACAAAAACACATTTACGACTTCTGAGTTTTGTGACACTGAAAATTTTATGGTGAAGTAATTTTGACCTTTGGAGAATATAAAAAATTCAATGGTAACATGATCTTTATCTCTCAGCACGGTATTTATGGTCTGTCATTTCAGCTCCTAGTCCCTGATAAAGAGGAGTGTTTGATCTTTTATTCCTCCTAATACTTCAAGTGTATCATAATTATAACTTTATTTGGTAATCACTGTGATGGTGCTGATACAAGAATCCATTTAGCATTTCTGCGTCTGTGTTGCTTCCTTCCACTGGGGATACGCTGTGAATCTGTCAAGGTAAAGTACAAAACTTTCTCATTTTCTTTTATATGGAATTTAAGGTAAATAAACTTCAGGGAAGTTTGGTGAGTTTTGGGGAGTTCTGCATGTAAAATATCTACTGCCCTTTCTAATAGTTTCTTAGTCCATTTTGAAGGGCTTTTGTGGCCAATTGTCAGTGCCAGCCCATTGGAGCTGCTGCTTCCTGGGATGAGGTTCAGGCCGTTTGTGTGGAGAGCGGCCGAGTCAACAATTATAAATGATCCATTTCATGTTCTGTGTGAAATCATCCGTCACTGGACACTGCTAAGTGAGTCTGGTAACGTTAAAACGATGTTTAATAAAGCCAGCATTTCAGTACCACTTACCATAGGGTCAGCAGTTGCCAAATGCAATTGATCACTTGTTTACTGAGGAAATGGAGAGATTGGAGAGCAAGAGGAAAAAACAGAAATAAAGGCAAGAACAAGCATGCAAAATAAAACATAATCATTATACAAATAAAGACCATTTACCTCTGGTTTCTCCTCCTCAAATACCTCCTGAGGATTTTCAGGACAGTCTTGCAGGAGAAAGCACGTAGATTGCAAAGATGAACCCCAGGGCTGTAAGGAGGATATTTTCCCAAGAAAAAGAAGTGCTGTAACTTCCCATTGTCAAAAACAGGAACACACCTCTTGGGTCTCCTCCCCAAAACTGTCAGGAAGACCTATATGGATGGGTGGGGTGTTCTGCTGGGGACTCTTCCAAAGCCTTTCTCAGTCAGTGGATGGGCACGGTGAGCATGTGCAGGTGCACGTGTGTGTGTGCAAGTGTGTCAGGGGAACTCAGTGGCTTCTGCAGGATCTCCCTCGGCCCTGCAGCATTCCTACGCCAGGAACACATCCATTGCCTGTTCTGAGCTGAATAGACGATGATTAGTAACCCAATTTCTGGCTATTTCTGGTGTGACAGGAAGCAAAAGGTTTTCTGCAAATTCGCCGGCAAGAACCTGGCGGGGGAAGCTGCCCCTCTGCCGAGCCCCCGCCTGGCAGGGGTGGGAAGGCTCCCGTGCCAGACTGCAGTCCCTGTTTTGTTGGGACTGAGCAGAGGGAAGTCCTCTCCGCGCTGTGCCTCCGCCGGCTGCTGAAGGAGGCACACTCGGGACTGCTTGGAGGGCAGCTGGGAGGGTTTTCTACTGCACAGCTGTTTAACCTGGAGTTTGCAGCCAGCCCGGGTGACAAGTTCTGCCCCTGGGCTGTGCTGGGCGGGTCTCGGAGCAGCCCCCACAGCCAGGCTCACCCACGAATGGCCACCAGCTATCACCAGGGATGAGCGTTCTGGCATATCCCAGGAATACTTCCACTCACGTGCATCTGATAACCCAGCAAAGGAAGAATGGGAGCGAGTTGGCAGGTGGCCTTTCAAATGAAAGAGCACATGGTAAACGATCTGTTTGCTGCTGTCACACCCTGGAACACTAAAGGCGTCACACTGTATGCAAATTCCTTTCCATTTCCCCATTGTTCTGTCCTTTTTATTGTTCATATTCCAAAAACTAAATATCATTTCAAAAGGCATAGAACAGTACGATGTGTTTGGGCTGGTTTATTGCAATTTCTGATGTGTTCTGCTTTTATCCTAATGGTCCATAGCAAAACACAACAAGGATTGCAGCCTTAGACTTCACACCTTTGTAAAACACACAAATGAGAGCGAGTCTTTATTCTCTGAGCACGATGGGAAAGCAAAACTGCTGCTACATCTTGAAGCAATTACCCCCAGGTACTGTCTCTTCCTCACCACCACCAAGCTGATGCCGAACACTACTTCCTTTAAATTTAAACACACCCTCAGATCTTACGAGCAGCTATGCCCAGACATGAAAAAGCATCAGACATCATCATTCATGTGTTAACAATTAATTATTTAGTTATCGGCTCAAAGCAAAGCCAGCACACCAAGGCATCAGTTGTTTGCATTCCTCAGGCTTGCAGCCATGTGTGTAGGTGTTGACTTCTGGGTGAAAAAACCACCTAAAAACTCCCCAAGTTTGTCCTGCACTAGCTCCCAGCACATTAGTCCTCATGGGGAAATTAGGTGCTGATCCTTGTTAATAGCCTCTACCCAGACCTTTCTCACAGAGTAAGGCCAAAATACAGCAAAATATTTTCTTTGAAATCCAGTTCTTGTGTCTGTGCAACCAATAATTCCCACTGCCAAACTCAACAAATGGCTCTAATTCCTCTCTTTGAATTTGTTATATTTATGACAAGTTGTAACTGTTTAGTTTCAAATGTTCTCAGTGTCCTCCTCGTACTCAGCATTTTCTGTGTTTCAGCAGGAACAGATAAATCTCTGTGAGGAAGTGCAGACACACGTACTCAACATGCAATTAGGCTAAATTAATGGCCAGCTCATTGCGGTCACCACTGTGCTGGAAGGGAACGGGGGCAGCTCCTGACGTCGCTGGCATTGTTTGGTGCTTGAGTAACACAGAAGAGATCTGAATTGAGCTCCGTGTTTTTTTAGTGTCTGGAATGTTTGTGAGCTTTGATTACTGGTCGTGACACCACGGTCAGCGGGTGACTGCTCAGGGCTGGAAATGACGGAGCAGAGCGGCGGCGAGGAGTCGATAAGAAATGGCAGAAATGGCACCAGGAATGGTGATCAGGGCTGCTCGGGCACAAACAGTGCATATTCATTTGCTAATCAGGTCTCTCTAGTCAGTGAAAGAAAACTGGACGGGCTCGGAGCCTGCTTGCTGCAGCAGCTGCACTGTGAGGCTGGCTGTGGGCTTGGTGCAGGTACAGGTCGCTGGTAACTCAGGAAAATAAAAAGTTTAGTCTGAGCAGGCACTCTGTGGGAAGCCATTGACTCTTGCTTCATTGTCTCGGCTCATGATGATCGCAGAATTATAGAATGGTTTGGGTTGGAAGGGACTTTTGAGGGTCATCTACTCCGAGCCGCTCTGCAAAGAGCAGGACCCTTCCTGCAGGACCAGGTTGCTCGGAGTGTGTTGGACCAGTGCCTTCTCCAGAGCAAGCTGGTGCAGTTGTTTGCAGAAGGGTAATTGTTCTGATCTGAGATGCTGGCTTTGGGAGACGTTTTTACTTTTATTTTGGCACAAGTGGGATGTATTTCCAGTTCTTGGAAGCTTTTGCTTATTAAATAACAGGAATGAGTTTCTGGAAGAATCTGAAGAAAAATCTCTCATTTTCATCCTTGTTCTTGAGCCAGTCCTGCCACAGTGCACCCAGCTGGGGTTTGAAAGGCAGGTGCTGCCCAAGGTGACCTGTCTGGGAGGACATGCACCAGGCTGTGCTGCTGGTGGGCAGGAATATTTGTACACGTGTTGTCTGCTGTGTAAATACATTTAAAGGGGTGATTTACTACAGGTAGCACTGCTGTAGTTAGACTTTTGAAGAATAAGCCAAAAAAGCTGTTAATTTGTGATCACCTTGAAGACACACAGGCTCAGGAACCTCGGCAATGTGCTTAGAAAAGCAGTGATAATCACGAACGCGTGGTAATGACCGTGGGTTTTACAGCCAGACCATTTAAACATTCTGAGCAAAAAGATGGCAGGAGAACACTGTTAGTGAGCTCATTAGCCCTCTGAAACTGCCAAGAAAAGCCATTAATGGGGAGAATCAGATTTGATAAGAACGGGATTTGCAAAGGCAATCTTTGAGGACATGGGAAATGTGAGCCTTTAGCAGGGGCTGGTTTCCCAGTTGGCTGTAAAACCTGGACAGGGGAGCCCCTGACCTCAGCTGTGCCCCTGTGCCCGGTGCTTCCCCCGCCCCTGTGTGGTTCTCACTGGATGAGCTCTGCATGGTGCTGGCATTTCCTTGGATATCTTTTTTGCAGGTCAGCGGTGAATGAGGCACTCAGCATAAATAAATAAACAAATGCTGATTCATGCCTCTCTTTCCTTCCACTATTTATTTTCCACCCTGTTTTTATTAACCTTATTCTCTAAATTTCCCTGGGCCCATATTGGCCGGGTGTGATAAAATTTTTGCTGCTACTTCTGTCACCTCATTCTTCACTTTTACAGGTTGTTGTTGTGCTGTGGAGGGCTCCCTCCTCCACTGCAATTCACCCTTGAGTTATGCTGGGTGCTCTATGTGAAGATCAAGGGGCTTTCCAGAAACCTGGAACCACAGGTCACGTGAAGAACACGAGGCCAAGAACAGGAGCAAGGTGCAAATTATTTGGTGTGGGTGTTTGGGGGGAGACTTGTTTCAGTAAGTGGAGCCTTGCAGTGAGGTTCCCGGTGTGTGTGGGGAGTCCCAGGACACTCACAGCCGGCGGCTGTGTCCGTGGCACAGCCCAGCCATGGAGGGGAAGCAGCTCCAGGGCAGGGGGACATGCAGAGCCCCCCTTCATGACAAACACAATATGATGCTCACAATACACAACAAGAAGTCTTAGTTACCCTGGGAAGGAAAAAAAAGGATGGGTGAAGCAATGTTTTATGGATCATTTTCCTTTTCCCAAGGTTGTAGTTCCTTTTATGTTCCATAAACAAAGCACTGTGGGCTTTTGTTCTTCCAGAAAAACACAGCCCGGCAGGTAAGGAGCAGTTCAGCTTGGAAGTAACATGTTCAGCCCTGAAAGCAAGAGGCTTAAATAATCTCCAGCATTTCATATTTGCTGTATTTGCACAGGACTGGTGTTATTAATGATAGGAGGTGTGATCGAGTGTGAAAGTAAATAATAGAATGGTTTTATGAGCAATAAAGTGATAAGAGATTACATATCTAATGCCAGAGTCAGGGCTTCAGACACTGGGGAAAAAGATCACCTTTATTTATTTATTTATAGTCACTTTCATTTATTTATTTATCTATGGTAAAACTGGCTGTTTCTCTTTCATGGCACAGGAATTATCAACCCCCTTCTGCCCAGCACAGACTCTGCTTTTCCCTTTAAAATTGAACTCCTCCGTGCTTAATTTCTTGAGCAGAAGAGCTGCTCACTGTGGCCTCTACTGCAGCTCTGCACAGCCTTGGTGTGAGGGATGCTGCACACCTCTCTGCTGCAAGCTGCTGCACGCCCTGTGCCCGCTGGCAGAAACGTCTGCAGCTGATTCTGCGCGCTCGTGCACAGTCAGTGCCCCGTGTTTGGGGATGGGGAGGGCTGTACAACACCAGTTCCAGACAGATCTCAGGCTCTCAGGTCTCATCCAGGCAAACTGCAGAAGTTGAGCCACAAACCTTTAAAAACATGGGTTTGGAACACAATTTTCCACAGACCCCGAAGCAGAGGATGGGGGCAGACACTGCCATAAGCCACTCTCTGTTTCTGCACACATACACAAGCACTTGCCATCAACTGGTTCAAAAGGCTTTTGACGTCTGCTCTTCAGATTGAGGAGCACGGGAATGCTGGGGAGCAGTGGAGTGGTGAGCACGCACGTCAGCCCGTGGTTGGACATCACTTTTGGGAGGGAACAACAGCTGCCTTGGGAAGACAGCTCGGGCTGGTTCTCTCTCCACCGGGAGAGAGTGAAAGGTGCATGCTCTGCCTTGGTTGCTGGGGGATTTAACCCAGGGTGTAATCAGCCCGTAACTACAATGTCCTCCCAGGACGGAGCTGTGTGTGCTGTTCGCTATCACAGATGTGACTGTGCTTTGCAAAGCGCCCCTGAAGGGCTTCTCTGGGTGCTTCCTCCTCCACAGCCCCACGGTGACCATCAGCCAAGGGGGGTCCTGTCCCCAGTACCCACCAGACGCTCATACTTTCTCTCTTGAGACTTTAAAACCTGCTGCAATGTTGGTTTTACATCCCACATCCTAAATCAAGTATACCAAAGTAAGATGCTAAAATTAAAAGTCTAGAATGTTAAAAATAGATATGCTAATTCCAGTTGGAATATTGAAGTTCTGAATTTACATATTTCCCTTCTGCCCTGGGAATGGGAGAGGGGATGGAAACTTGAGGGTCCTGGGATGCAGCAGCCCTTCACATCCCGCCTGTCCCTGCTCCTGCCCGTGCTCTGCCTGACGCCTCCTCTCAGGGCTCAGCGATCGCAGCGGCCATGTGAGGAGATTGGGAGCTTTGCTCCTGGAATTATCAGTGCTCAGCCAGAGCTGGGAATCGTGCTGAACTCCCTGACCTGGCAGCATTATCATAAAATAATTTTTATGTGGGATCCAGCTGCCTCAGCAATTCCCGCAGGATGTCATACTCCAAGTATCTGAGAGTTTGCTATTGTTTATAACCATTTTCATTCAAACTCTCGCAAATTTGGGAAGGTTTTTTGCTTCTGGGTTGAAGTCAGGTGTGGGCAGCACCTTGGCTGTGTTGACTTTTTTTCAGATTTTTGTCGGTGCTTCCAGAGGAGCCCGAAGGAATGGTGTCCCTGACAGCTGCAGCCCCCCCCCTTACTCCAATATGGGGTGCGGTCCTGCCCTGCTGCTGCAGCCTGGAGGTGCCCAGCCCCTGGGCTCACCCGCAGGACCGTCAGCCTCGGGCAGCTCGGGCAGCGCGTCCGTGCCGTGTGAGCAGAGCGCACCGCCCCTGCGCCCGCCGCATCCCCGCCAGAGGCGTGGGGAGCGCTGGGCAAAAGCCGACGGACAGAGAAGGAGAGCTCCAGCCAGGAGTGTTTGCTTTGGGTTTTGGGGGTTTTTTCTTCAGAAGTGTTGATACAGAGGCGTCGAGCGGCAACCACCACAGTGCGACGCTGCAGACCGGAGCGCGGCTTGAGGAGCCTCTGACCTCTGGAGAGGTGGGATCGGATCCGAGACTGCTGGATCGCCGGGCGGCAGCCCCACGGCCGCAGCACGGCAGACACTTCCCTGCAGGGCATGGGCTGCGGCCAAACCCCTGCGGCCCGTGCCGGGCTGTGCTGAGCCCGTCCTGTCCCGGCCCCGGCAGCCCCGGCAGCCCCGGGAGTCCCTGCCTGGGGAAGCTCTGGAGCAGGTTCGCCTCCCTGCAGCTCTGCCGATGGCACCGGGGTGCTGCAGGGGCTGGGACAACTTACGGCTGGGATAACCCACACTGACAGAGAGTAGGTTTAGTTTAGATATTAAGAAAAAATTCTTCCCTATGATGGTGGTGAGGCACTGGCACAGGCTGCCAGAGAATCTGTAGAAGTGTTCAAGTGTTCCCTGGAAGTGCCCAAGGCCAGGTTGGACGGGGCTTGGAGCAACCAGGCATAGTGGAAGGTGTCCCTGCCCACGGCAGGGGTTGCACTGGATGGGGTTTAAGGTCCCTTCCCACGCAGGGCATTCTCCAGCTCTATGATGCACACACATGAACACCCCCACACACAGACCCAGGCAGTGCGAGGGGCCCACCGGACCTGCTCCCACCCCCTCTCTGTGGCCGCCCCACACCACTTAGGAGCTGAGAAGCCGTCAGCGTATTGCGCGTTGAGTTTTCACAGCCCCAAGTTGGCAGGGCTGCTTCTGTAACTGATAAAGTGGGAAACTTCACAGCACCGAGTGGTCCTCGGATTCACACCTCCACATGTGTCACAGTCTGGTGTTAATGTACTTTGAGCAATACCATAAAACATGGGAGAGCACTGGCTGGGCAACACAACCTGCCAGTTTTCCCCATGCTGGCCACGCTCTTTGCTTGCCTTGGGGGAGTTGTGACCTTGCTGATGGGGATGGGACTACTTGTAATGACAGAGAGTGAGAGGTGGCAGTGCCTGCCCCAGCACCAGCACCCCCATCAGCTGCAGAACAGCCCCTGCAGCCCAGTGCATGCAGGGCTTGTGCTCCATGTACCTTCCTTCCATGGGGAGTGCTCGTCTGTGGCTTTGCCATCTCCCCTTGTGAATGCAGCAAGAGGATTCATCTTTACAGAGGAAAATGACTTTAAGTCAAAGGAGGACAGATGTTACTTGGATGTTGAGAAGAAGTTCTTCCCTGTGAGGGAGGTGAGGCCCTGGCACAGGTTCCCAGAGCAGCTGTGGCTGCCCCTGGATCCCTGGGAGTGTCCAAGGCCAGGTTTGATGGGATGCCACACCCTGGGACAGTGGGAGGTGTCCCTGCCCATGGCAGGGGTAGGACTGGATGGGCTTTCAAGTCCCTTCCAACCCAAACCAGTCTGGGATTCTGTGATTCCATGGAAAGATGTCCTAACCCAAGCAGAGGGGAGCTGGTTTCACCTGCAGAGATTGGGCACGTAGAGGGAGCAGGAGACCCCCGGAGCCGTGGCCTCCAGGCTGCCAACAGCCCTGCCCTGGCTGGGGCACCCTCCTGCGGAGCAACGTCTTTGGGAAAGAGCCCAGTGGGCACTGGTGCCCAGGGCAGCTGCCAAACCCACTCTGCTGGGAATGTGGGGGAGGTTGCTCATGGCAGCAACCTCAGGAGCCCGATCACACCAGGGTGTCCTGGGAAAATAAATATTTATGAGGAAAAGCCACAAATTGCCAAGTTATTCTGCAAATTATCAGAGAACTGGAACATATTGTGGAAGGAAAAGGTATTTTCTGAAAAGACCTTTCAAGCACAATGCCTCATTCTCTGCAATGTTCATCTTCAAAAACCAAGAATGGGGAAGGATTAATGGTCCAGGACCCTGCAAATTCGCACTTCCCGGAACAAAGAACAAAGATGTAAAGCCTGTCTTCAAATGTCCCTGTTTTCTACAAAGGAATATAATTTTGCTTCTGTCATCATTTCAAGAAATACGTTCTCCACAATGATTTCTCTTCCAAAGTCAAAGAGTTGAAATCTCGCAAAAAAAAAAAGGAGGAAGAAAAAACCCTTGCTTTTTTTGGAAAAAAAAAAAAAAAGAAACCCAGCAACACAGGCTCTTATTTTGCTGGCAGAGGCAGAAATCACTTGAAACAAGAAGAAAGAAGGAGAAGCTGAACATGTTTCAATTAAAAAAAACATTATTAGCTCACAAAGGAAGAGATAAAAAAAGGCTTTGCTCTTCAGGAGAGCGGTGGGGCTGCCTGCTGCCAGCGGTGCACTCTCGGGGGGGCCGGAGGGGCCGGAGTGGCCGGAGCAGTGCTGTCCACTGCCTGCCTGGACGCGGCTGGCTTGGCACTGGGGATGCTCCAAGCTGTGTCTTGGCACTTCCCTGGCATCTGTCCCTGGGAAGGGAAACAGCATAGGGAGCCTGGGCTGCTGGGATTTTCTTCATTTCCTCGGTCACTCCTGAGTCCCTGTGGGGCCGAGCCTGGGGCTGGCTGTGGCCACCACGCTGCCCGGACGAAATTAAATTGTTGGTCTGTCCACATTTGGAGTTTGATTGCAAACACCTTTTGCCTGGCAGAGACTGGAGGGCTGGAGAAGGGCTGTGGTGTTCCTCAGGCAGCTGCGGAGAGGACACTGAGGGGTGGCCTTGGTGGCCCCACTGCCACCAAGGGAGAGGCAGGGGAGTTTCTCTGAAAAACTCCTCACATGTGCACAGGGGGATGAACCTTGAACCAAGTGGCTTTGAACCTTGAATCTCTGTGGCTTTGACATGTGGGCAAACCAAATCTTGCTGCCAGGCAGAGACCCTTCCTGATCACTCGATTCAGAAGCAGAATTATTTGGACTGAAAGGAAATTCAGATGAATTACAAAAAAACTTGTAAGAAATGAATCCCAATCATTCTTATTACTCACACTAAGAGCAAACATGACATAAAGAAGATGCTCTGGCAGCATCATGCAGTTGATGGTCACCAGAGATCTCATTTTTGTGAATATCTCTTAATTTCCAGGCACTTGTTGTGGGCACATAAATAAGTAATAACATCGCATCTGGAAACAGACACTTAGGAAATGTCATTTCTCGGGCTGTAACATTGCTATGCAGAAAACACACTTTGAGGGCAACAATCTGACAAGTTAAATGCCTGGCAATGCCCATGGCTGTCCTGGCTGCCCATGAACTCCGTGGCTTTTGAACTTTATTTATTATGGATGATACAACGAGCCTGACTCTTGCTGAACAGCGAGGCACTGCTGAACGTAATGAGCACCAGCCTGTCTAAGCGGTGGTGACCTGCTCAGCCACCGAGCTGTCGTTGTTTAGATGTTTCCATCCAAGAGCCACCATGTTAATCCATCGTTTTGGGCAGTGGCACTTTCGGGGATGACACCGTCACAGCGTCACACAACACTAATTAGCTGTCACTGTCACATTACTCTTGGAGTTGTCCTCTCATGGAGGTGGCACATCCAGGAGGCTGTGGGGTGTCAGCAGTCAGAGCTCCCTTGTTCTGGGAGAGGTCTGGGTGGTGCTGGAGTGCAGGAGCACCTGAGAAGGCACACGAGGAACACCTCGTTTCTGATGGATTCCCAGGGAAATGTTTGGCTGCACTGGAGAGATGAAAAGCTGTGTGCCCTGTTCTTTTTATCTGCCTTCCTTGGAGGGCTTTTCCAACCCAAATGATCCAGTGGCTCTGCCCCATCCCAGGGTGCATCGTGGCAGAGCCCCCTCAGAACATCTCCTCCTCCACAGCAGCGTGCAGGGTCCTTCCATCCTGTTAGGAGTCACGAGTCCAAACGCCAGGTGTGCTCCATGGATTTCTGTGTCTGGCTGAGGAAGGGGGGACGGGCAGGAGCCACACAACGCACATTCCTGGCGTCCTCCTTGTCTGCCTGGGGAGGGCTCTGGGGAAGATGGGGCAGGAACTGTGGCTTGGTATAATAAATACAGCTGTAATTCCCCTGTAATGAGAAGTCTTCTGGATTTTTTTTTTCCCAGACAATATCGTAACCAGAGCTCTGCATATTTCCTCTAATCTTTCTGGATACTGCTTTTAACATTTTGCACTGTTCTGGGATTGTGAAAGAGCCATTATGAACTTACACCTCGAGATACAAATAAACATATGATTACATATCCTACACCTCCCTCCCTCCCTGTCTCATTTAACTGACCTGGCCAGTTCATTCTAATGCTCTTCCTGAAGGATTAGTGGTGGATCTCACTCGAGTTTCAGAAAAGTCATCACTTCAGGGCAAGAAAGGTGGAACCATCTCCTGTCTAGACGATAAATAGGACTTTTGTCTGCTGTCCCAGCACCTGGCTGTAAATCATCAGCCTGCGGTGGAGGAAATGTTCCCATTTGCTCGGCAGCAGAGGGATTCAACTCTTGCTTCATGAATTCTTTATAGTTATATCTTATACATCATGTAAATTGAGTATGAGTGCCTGCAGCTTACTAACAAGAATGGTGCAGGATTCCACGGTCAGTTCTCACACCTCTGAGAACCTGTGGTCAACAGTCAGGTGAGGAAATTTAACCACTTTTTGTGATTCCAGTTTAGATCTTGTTCTTCCTGAAGCTTCTCTGAAATTTCATCTGGCTGGGACCTATTCAGAGCCCTTGCTGCAGTTGCTTCTGTGGAACCAGATGGTTCTGAGTGCTGGAATGGCCAGGCAGGTGAAAGGGAAGGTCCCAGATTGGGCTGGGAGGTCGGATGGGGCTCATCCTGGACTGAAGAGGGCTCCTAGCCCTGGGTTGAGGAGGCATGGAGGTGGCTTGGGGCCATTATGGTCTATTTGTTGTGATCTCGGGGCCCTGAGAGCGTGGGGTACAGAATGGGATGACATATCACAGCATTCCAGAGGGGCTGAGGCTGGCAGGAACCTCTGGCTGTTCCCTGAGCTGCTTGGAGAGTTGGCTGTTCAAACAGAGGAGCTCCAACAGCATGTTATAAACTAGTGCCTCACTGAAGCACGGCGCACGGCGTGGTGTGTGCAGGTACAGCATCAGCTCCACGGAAAGTCAGAGACACCTACGGATGCTGACAAGCAACATTTTTAAATGGTGAAGCCCACGAAAAGTGGCAAAAGTGCCGTCGATTTGGCTCCCTTCTCAAGGAGGACATGCAGGTACCTGCTGTGAGCATTGCAGGGCTCGAAATTAATTTAAAGTCGTCTGTTCAGGCAAGTGCCTCTCCCAGACATGGCATCCTGGGCACCCAGGTGTGAGGCTGTTGATGGGTTTGGAATAGGATACAGCTTCGTGAAGTCTTGGGGTGTTTGTTGATGCAGAGAGAGCTCCTGGCTCCTGGCTTGCTGTTAGGCCACTGCCCCTTCGGACGCAGCCCTCATCCTCTGGATCCTGCTCCAAGAATGCTCTGTGGCTTTAGTCCCCCCGAGGGCAACAGTTCTGAACTAAAGGAGGGGAGATTTAGATTAGGGATTAGGGGAAATTGTTCTCCGTGAGGGAGGGGAGGCCCTGGCACAGGGTGCCCAGAGAAGCTGTGGCTGCCCCTGGATCCCTGGAAGTGTCCAAGGCCAGGCTGGACGGGGCTGGGAGCACCCTGGGACAGTGGGAGGTGTCCCTGCCATGGCAGGGGTGGCACTGGGTGGGATTGAAGGTGCCTTCCAACCCACACCAGTCTGTGACTCTCTGATCAGACATTTTGCCATCTTCTCCAACCCCTGTCTTCGTGTTTCAGCTCCCCACGTTTGGATGCAGCTCCAGCGCCGCAGTAGGAGGAGGACAGCTTCAAGGATGAAGGCAATAATCTCCCTCCTTTTCTCTCTTGCTTATTGTTGTTTTTTTTTAAACCGCCAACTCCATCTCGTCTCTGTACAGATAATTTCTATACAATATCAGCCTCGTGGAGCAGCTTCAAGTGTTCAGTGTAATGACGGGAGCACTGAGGCAGCTAGGTAGATAATTTATTTGATTTCAAAATGCTGCCACATTTATACATGGAAAACTTTAAAGAAAATTAAACTCATTAAAAACCCCCACATAAATTGTTTTTGCAACAAAGCAATTAAGAAATCTCGCCTCTCCAGCACGGTGGGCAACATTCTAAATAAAATAAAGCCCAAATTACCTTTTACTGGAAACAAAGTAAAAGCTATCTCTTGTGACTTAATAAGAATGGGGGTTTTAGAATTAATACAAAGATTTAGCAGCTTCCTTCTGTATGTGTTGCTAAGCATTTCGCTGAAATTGCCTCAGAAAAAGAGCAAACAATGCAGAAGGATCACATCCATGAGAGAGTTTGGGGTTTTTTTTACCCAACTAAATTACAGTGTTTTACAGACTGCATAAAGAGGAGTCAAAGATTTTATTTTCTTCCCCCACTACAGGTGTACAGAGGTTTGACAGGGTTTTGTTTAGGTTTATTTTCATTGTCTTTGCTCCAGACTGCTCTTTAAAGCCCCCCCGTTTCTATGGGAACAAAGAAATGATGCCAAAGCAAGGGACTGCAAAATATGGGGCCCGTCCTATAAATCCTGGGGAGCCGGATTTGCTCATAGCAGTGGTCCCTGCGAAGGCTGAGACAGTTCCCATAAAGGCTCTCAGGGCGGGCTGGCACAGGAGGGTGACACGGTGCCTGATGTCCCCCGGGAGGGCGAGGGGGAGGAGACGCCGAGGGGGCTCAGGAGCTGGGTGGATGAAGGGGCGGGGTGGGCTGCTGCTGGCCAGGGAGTGACCCCTGCGAGGTGTGTGGCCACCTCTCTCTGCTCCCTCCTGGGGTGTGCTGGGAGCTGAGGGGGCTCTGCCACGATGCACCCTGGGATGGGGCAGAGCCACCGGATCATTTGGGTTGGAAAAGCCCTCCAAGATCTTTGAGTCCAACCACCAACCCAGGACGGCCAAGCCCACCACAAACCCATGGCCTTAGCGCTGTTCCCATCCCCGCTCTCATCCCGGGGCTGGCTGCTGTGGAGGGCCAGGGTGTCACCCTTAGAGCATCTCCCTGGGCAGTCCGAGCAAAGTCAGACGGAGGATGCAGAACACACCATTTACAAGCCACAGCTACATGGAGGAAATATGGAGCCACTGAGATGTTCCTGTTGGATCAAGCTGTTCCTGCCCCTCTTGGGAAGAACCTGATGGAGAATCCCTCTCTTCTGGGCCGGGCCTGTGATGCTCTAGAGAGAGCTGAAGGAGGAGGACGGGACACATTCAGCTCCTCTCGGATCTCCAGCAGCAGCCCTGCCAGGGACAAAGTTTGTCTCAGTGTTGGGGGAAGTGCCCTCGGGCCGGCTGTCGTGGGATGACCGGAGTGCTGGAGTTCTGCAGACCTGATCCACCCAGAAGAGCCTTTGTTTGGCTCTGTGTGACAAGGAGAACATCTCCACAGGCCGTGGCGGCCGGCTATGGAGCGGGAAGCCATGCAGCCTGGGCTGTGCAAGCCTTTGGAAGACGGCCAGTCCCGTAGGGTCCCTCCCGAGCCTACTTAATTGCATGAAATAAGATGAAAAGACAGGCTAATGAGAAACCCCATCTGCCAGCCAGCTAAAATTAAGGCTGCCTTCTTCAGCGAAATGTGCTCAGATATCTGTATTCCTTTAATATCTCTTCAGATGGCCGAGCAGGTTTCAGACACGTAGTGGTGCCGCTCTCAGCTCTGATTTTTTCCTTAGTTTTCCTAGTTTGCCCCTGAACAGCAGGGGAAGTGGAAAAAATTGGCTGAAGGATTCTGTTTCAGCATGAACTTATTTAAGAGAGCATCAGCGCACAAAGCTGCCATCCAACCTGCTCATTATTACATTATATTACGTGATTCAATGATTCATGATATCAGATTGGTTACGGATGGATATAGCAGGTGGTCTCAGGGCACTTTTGAACTTGCTGCAAGAAACTGGGACAGAAATTCAAAAGAAGAGAATTTTCAGAACAACCCTGAGGGTATTTGTATGGGGAAAGGAGATACATAGGGAAAGGTCTTTTATTTCACCTGGTCTGCCCAATGCTTCCATGAAACCTCTGTGCCCCGAAGCAGCTGATTGTTTAGTTTACCTTTCTGATTGCTCTCCCAATGTTCAAGGGCAGATGTTTCTTGCTGCAAGGATTGATGACCAAGTGCCCATGCCCCGCAGGCTCAGTGGGAGGGGTCCTGCTGAGGGGGTAGGGCACAGAGGGTCCATAGGCAAACTGTGTCCCTCTGCCGTGTGACACCCACGAGAGCGGCAGCAAAGGGCTGAGCAGAGCGGCAGGACCCCGCTGTACCCTCTGCAAGAAGGATGCCACACTTCCTGCTAAGGCCTGACCTGTGCCTTGCCACCTACAGCTGGATCTGGACGTGGGTCGGAGTCGTCACCCCGCGAGCATCATCCCTCTTCCTGCTGGCACCCAGCCCAGCGCGCAGAGACGGCCTCACTTCTGTGTGACCACCCACTCGGGTAAAGCACGAACCACCCGGCACGTCGGCAAAAGTTCCAGCACTGTGAAGTCATGGACAAGGAGTCATGGAGAATCTATCAAAACCTAGAAACAAATAATTACCAAACGACTCAAAGTACTTGAAGACCACGCAAGGACAAGTTCTTAAAGCAAATTGCGCACATCTTTGGAGAACATGTATTGATTTCTACCCTGCCAATTGAGAAATAAGTGTCTAATCACTGTTTCATGGATTAAGACCGAGGGAAAATGTATTTTTTCTCTCTCCACAACCTATTGTTCAAACAAAGTAGTATCAGTTAATCAATCTTGTGATAATAGCTTTCAGGGCAACAGCATGATTGAAATTCATCTTTCTTTATTTTTCCATACAGCAATGCAAAAAGAGCTGGGTAGGCAAGAATACAATTACAGCAATCTATATTGAAATGGCAATTATTGTAGGTCCAGGTTTTTGGAGGTTTTGGTGGTTCTCTTTCAGAATTCAGACTTTCTGCCCCCTGAAAAGGTGCCTTTGAAAGTGATTAAGCCCAATTACCAACTGCAGACCTGACATCAAAGGTTCTGCCGGCTCTGGTGAAGGACAGAAGTGATGAATGAGTGTGTCCCAGAGAGCAGGGAATGATGTGTCTGCCCGCCCAAGCTGTAGAAATTGACCAGAATGTTTGATTTTACTTTGCCTTGAAGCAGAATCAGGAGCAGGGAGGGACTCGAAGTCAGGGCAAACTGCTGGTGCCAGATTTTTCATGGACGATGCATTTGTGTCCTTCCCTTTGCCCCGGGGTGGACCTGTGCAAACGAACCCCCCTCTGCTCACCGAAGGAATCCAGTCCTTGGAGGGGCTGGACACAGGGGAAGGAGAAGACTTGGCCCTGCAGATGGAGAGAAATGCTGGGAGAAAAAGAAAAAAAACACTTAAAAATGAAAGCTGAGGTTAAAGTGAAGAACACTGGTGGAGCTGAGAGTGCCTGCACAATATGATAAGAGCATAAGTTAAGGAGTTCTCATTTTGGTGAAAATTAGTTTTGGATCCTCATCAGTGTATTCAGGAGAAAAATATGACTGTAATGTCTACAGAAGAGAGATAAAAAGGAGATCTGCTGAAGGAGAAGTAATGAATTTACACTTCCAACATCCATTCTGAGGTGCAGAAGATACATTACTCTACATTATGCCTATATTAGACTTAAATAAATTTCATTATGAAAACAAGATTAGAGGAGAGCAGAGCAATTTGAAAACAGCCAGTAATTATATGATTGCTTAAAATAAAGAGCTTTCAGGGTCGTAATACATGTTCTTTTGGATAACCATATATAAAATTCATATTAACATGATGTAAAGGGACAGCACGAAATATGCTACAGTGGAGGGTTTGGGGCTGCCTTTAACCCCTCCTGTCCCTCTCTGCTGGGCCACAATCCAGCGGCCTCGTGGGAAACAGCGAGGAGGAATCCCATTTTTGGGGGCAAGAAGCGATACACAGGGAATCGTTCAGCACAGTGACAGAGGTTGGGACTGCAGGCGGGCACCACGAGAGCCCCACGGTGCCGTGGCTCCGTGCTCAGCGCCCTGACTGCTCACGCCGTGCCTGGCGCCCGTGCCCTGCTCATCCCTGCACCAAGGCCCCTCCACCCCAGCCACGGCGCTGCTGCAGTCAAAATAATGAGCAGCCACAACTGCTCCCACGCAGATAATCTCGTCATGCAGATCCACCAGCCATCTTCTGCCACAAAATGTGTTGCCTTGCAGAATTAATTCAAATTCTTATTATGCAAAGTCACTTGGTACCAGCGTTGCACAGCGCTTTGTGCTTTCCGGCTGAGATCCTTGCTTACTGCAAATTATCTGGGATCATGTGTCAGAGTGTCTGCTGTAGGATGTGCACTCGTTAGCAACACACGGGGAACTTCAGAGCTCATTTTTTGTTGTCATTTTATGCAGCCTGTGTGTGTAAGCAGGATGGAAAATGCAGCCTGTTGATTGTTGAGGTGTTGCTCCCAGAGCGTGGCAGATCCTGGCGGATTGGGCCGGCAGCCGTGGTTTAAACACTGGGGAAGGAGCAGGGCGGGGCAGGGGCACCCGGAGGGGCCAGGGCAGGGGCAGCCCTGCCCTGGTGGGGACACGAGTCCCCTCGGGGCACGGAGGGGTCCTGGCTGTGGGGAGGGGCATGAGGGGGCCACCACGCTGGCACTCCCCTGCGCCGGGCACCTGCCAGGCTCCTGCAGAAACCCTCTGTGCCCAGAGACCGTGAGGAGCTGCCACAGATGAGCCCAGCCAGCCTTTGGGTTACTGTGCTTTTACAGGACCCAGGTACTACTCCACGCATTTAAGTTTACATATGTGCATCTTCCAAGTGACCTGACTGAGCCTTCTTTAATTAAATGCAAATTCTTATTTTCTCTGGTTTTATTCAGGGAAATTCTGATTAGGATCATAGCAAAATTTAGCACTTCAGAGAAACAGGAATTAGTTTAGAAAGAAAAAAGAAAATTTAATTGTACTTTAATTAAAAGTAAGAAACCTCCTGCCTGAGATCCAAAAGGGATGTAGGTTTTCACTTGGTGCTGAGCTGCCTCAGGGCCAGAAGGAGACTGATTCTGCATGAGGTGGACACGTTTCACAGGGTTGTGTTCCAAGCATCCTCCTTTGTACCACTTGTGCATCTGAACTGATAATTGAAAATTTATAAATGCAGTTTATTTATGACTCAGTATTTTTCCATATGAGAAGCTTCAAAACAAGTTTTTACTCTGCTAATGTTTTTACTTTTCCTCCTTGGCTGCCTTGGCCTGAAGATGAGTAGAGGCCCAACAACACGATGCTGGAGTAAAACGCTGGTGCAACACCATCTGGGCTCGCCTGCTTTGGGAGTTCCAAAGGCCTTCAAAAATAATGTTATTGGGGTGGTCTGTAGCAAAAACTGCAGGCTGAGATCCAGGCGTGTCACGGGAGCAGAGCTGTGCCCTGGCAGGGCAGGGACACACGGCGCGGCCCTGGTGGGCTCTGCCACCACGCGCTCCCAGCTCCGCGCTGCCACGCCTGGCACCCGCCTGGGACATGCCAGCGAGGGAGACAACAGGACGGCAGCAGGTCTTCAGCTCTCGCCGAGTAATTTAACTCTGAAAAAAACGAAATCAACCTTCCTGCCCTGGAAGTCTATAGTGAGGAGAGTGGGTGCTGCAAGGGAGAGGGAGAGGAAAACTGAGGTTTGAGAAAACCCAAGACACTATTTGAGGAACCTGAAGTATGTAGAACAGGTTATTTTTATAGTCTATTTAAATTTCCAGAATCTTTCAGTCAATCACTGATATGCTGATGTTTTCAGAACAGGAAAATTTCAAATATGACTTTTTAAGAATTTTGGTTACATCAGACTAAGGTATTTTATTCTCCCTCCCATCTCCAAAGAGAGGCCCAAGAGAAAACAGGTACCGCTCTGAGTGCAGCATCACCAGAAAAATGAATGTTGTTGTTTAAGAAGTCAAAACCCAAAGCCAGCTCATTCCTTCCTTTCCATGCCAGATGGAATGTGTGCATCTTCATACACAGATGAAGATATAATGGGAAGAGACTTTGTCTGAGGAGAGGACATGAGAGAAACCCACGGGATGTTCTGAACGTGCACAGCACGATGCAGGCGGCCTCCTGGAACAGCAAACTGCCTTTAATCCAAGCCATGGGCCGGTGGTGGCAGCCTGGGGGCTGGTTTGGACAGACCCTGACCCCACTCCAGGCACCGCTCCAACAGCCCTGGCCTGGGATGGAAACTCCCACAAGCTGGGGAACCACATTGTGGCTCAAAGTGTCTCCAAGTCCTCCAGACTGGGCTGCAGCCACGCAGCACAGCCCCTCTTTCCAGCCTGATCCGAGGAGCATCCTGCTCCCCACAGCGGGGCTGAGGCAGGATACCCCCGCACAGGGAGGAGCACCCAGCAGTGCTGGGCTGGGGCACAGACAGTGGCCAACTCCAACAGCTCCAGGGCTTCCTAACACTTGAGCAAGATCTCCAAGTAGACTTGGGCTAAAACAGAGTTTTTCCAGTCTGGGTCCTCAGTGAGCCAGGCCAAGTGTGGGTGATCAGCACAGAAATCTTATAAAAGAATTCCATTTATTCTTTGGGATACATTGATGCAAAATGCTTGTACAAAGCCCATTTCCCCAAAAGGCACTTTTAAAACAGATTCATGCCATGATGAACAAACACAGAAGATTGTAAAAATCACCCGAATGTGCAAAACTTATGAAAGTCCCAAAGAAATGAAAGGAAGGTCTGACTGCAATAATGCTTCAGTCAGCTCTGGTGAGTGCACTGCCTGCAGCAGATAGGCAGTTGCCAATATTTATGTTATTGCTCTCTCTCTTATTCTTCTGGATAAGCTACCCATCATTCCAGACTGACACCAGCAGTAAAGCCCCCAAATCTGTGTGAGACTGAGAATCACTGCAGCCAGCTCTATTTATTACCTCTGGCTGTTAACAAATCACCTGCTCGATGCTTTGATTCACTACCTTTGTAGGTACGTAATGTGGACTGACTGGTTTCCGATTCCCCTGGCCCCCCTTTTAAAAAATAAATACTCCTGTTCCTTTTCCAGCCCTCTGGGACATGTGGGAGCTCTTGAAGATAATCAGGAATGTAAGTGATTGCTTCCCCAAGTTCCCCAGGTTTGCCTGAGTAAATGTCACAAGCCTTCCTGCCTTTGATTAACATCTCATTTAATTTAAATACCTATTGATCTTTTATCTCCCTACTTTGACATGGGTTCCTGCCCCCTTGCTGCAAGGTGTGAGTGGCCAGCAGCAGAGCAGGTGGCCAGAGTCACACAGAGCCACGTGTGAAGCAACAAGTCCTCCAGCATTTCAGAAAGTCTCTCTTTCGCAAGACAAGCAGGTGCTCTGATTTTTCTGATGAGAGATAAGGAGGTCATTGATAGCACGTCAGTTCAGCTCAATTACATTTTTAATTCCCTGAATGGTACAAATATCTTTTCTACTTTCAACAAATCCTCAATTAAACATAAGAGAGGATCTTTTTGGGCAGTGCTTTCCAAACATTGAAATGTGGCTGTGACTTCATTCCGGCTATCCCACCCATGTGTGAGTCAGAAATCACATCCAATAGTGTTTCCAGAGGAATTTTCCAGATCTTTTGTCCCTCACATTCCACACTAACTTAAAAAGTTACTGGTGTGCAGTTTTGAATATCTTGTTTATATTTAATTTTAACAAAGAAATGAATTTAATAGGTTTTGGTATTTACGCAAGGATTATTTAAGAAGCAAGAGGATTTGATTTTCTACGCAGGCCCTTGGCTCTTGCCTGTTGGAGAGCTACCTGGGAAGTGTCCAGTGAGAAGGGCAACTAAGGGAGGAATTGCCACTGAGGTTTTTGCCTCCATGGATTTGCCTTCTTTGGGATCAAGGAATGCCCTCAGATGAACTGCAGATTCCACGAGGGCCCGGACTGAGCCCGGACACGAGCTGTGCTCAGCTTGGGTTGTGTAAGCAGCCAGGTGGGGTTTACCAGCCCGGGTGTCTCTTTGAATTCCTTCTGCTGTAACCTGAAAGTGTCCTTGGCCCTCGGCTCTTGAGGCAGGAAGAGAGAAGCACAACCACTGAATCCTGAGGGTTACTGGTACACATTGGGACAGTGGATTTTCCTACGTTCATTTAAATCTCAAGACATTTCAATTAATAAGAATTTTTCAAAAGGCTTTTTATGATCTACATCCTGTAATTTCAGATCTATGAAAATATCTGCTTGTATATGAAGCAAGAGCAGAAATAAGAAGGGAACCTGACCTTTTGGACTTTAGTTGCCAAAGTGCCATGAGATGAAAATCATGGAATCAGGGAATGGTTCGGGTTAGAAGGAACCTTAAAGACCATCTCGTTCCACCCCTCTGCATTATCCTAAGCCTGAATGTACAATTAGTACATAACACTGTGTCCTTTTGCTTCATACTCATGGATGTCTTAGCTATCAGGAATCGCTAATGTGAGCCCTGCTTGAGTGAGGTCGGTGTTGTGGTCCTTGGGTGTCCAGATAATTTTTCTTAACCTTGACGTTATCTATGAGACTGTGAAAGGCCACAACGCCAGGTCAAAGTAGTGTAAAAAGCATTCTCTTTCCTCTCTCTAAAAATTAAAAACATAAGAAAACTTAATTTTTCCTTCTCAGAGCGGGAGATCAGGCACTGCCCCTCTCTGCTCCCTCCCCTGTGACCACAGCCCGCAGACCCGACACCCCCAGGGTCCATCTGCAGGGCACGGCCAGGGGCTCGGGGGTGCTTGGCTCTGCACTGGGGCCAGCCCTGCTCGAGGGTGTCCCCGGCAGTTACACACTGCAGAGACACCTACATCATTTTTATTTTGACTTAGCAAAATCACCTTTTTCCTCCATTCTGAGGCTCTAATGCAGACCAGGACCAGGCTGTCCAGTGGTGCTGCAGGAGCACTGTCCTCACTGATGCCTAAACCTATTTTTAATAAAATCCCAGTGAATACCAGTGTGAGAGCCCACAGTTCCAAGGCACATATTTCTGTGTTCAGCTGAGTCAGAAAATAAAATAACAATCCAAGGCAAATGTGCCCCCAGCCCCAAAGCACAGAATGCCAAGCTCCAGAGAAGGCAATTTAAAATGATGGCAGTTCTCCACCTAGACAGACTCATTTTCTAATTCAGACCAACAAAAGGCTGTTTCCTGATTTGTTTAGATGCTGTAATTGCAGAAGTCACTGGCAAATCAAGCGTAAAAGTGCAGAGGTGTGGGTAAAAGTCTTTCTATTGGAGAAACCCCATGATAAGTGATCTACTTGCAGTGCAGCCTGGGTTTTTTTATTAGAGTATTTACCATTAACTCTATCTCTAGTGGCCAATTACTGTCCTTTTTATGTCTTTTATTGTGAGACTCAGAGAACACTCTGCAAACAAACCCCTTCTGATATTCCTCAGCAATTATTCCTGTGATCACAGGCCTTTCTTTTCCTCGGTGTTTGCTGTGTCTGCAGAGCCCCATGGAGCTCTGTAGAGCCCCAGCACTCCCTGGGGCAGGCCCAGCCCCAGCCTCTGCTGCAGCCCCAGTACCTCCCTCTGGCAGCCCCACTGTCACCCCAACGTGCACCTGAGGTACCCGGGGGGCTTCTGGCTCCTGGGGCACCCTGGGGTCAGCTCTGCCCAGCACCAGCCTTGTCCTGAGTCATTTCCACTAGATCAGCCCAGCCCGAACTCTGTCCAGCTGGAGCATGTTCAGCCCAGGCCAGGGCAGGTCATTGGGTGCTTCCTTACCTCCACTCGAGAGAAGTTCCCAGATTTGGGCTATAAAAGTATTTTTCACCAGTTTTCTTTCCCCTGATATTGTCACCCACGAGTGGGACAGTCCTTGATGGAGGTTCAAGTTAAGAGGCACGTCCTCTTCTCCAGATCTTCTCCATCAATTTGGTGGCAGGGGTTCCTGCAGTAGGAAGAGCTAAACAAAACTTTGGGATATTAATGACAATGTACTATGGAGAGAGAAAACTTTTAAAAACTGGTCTGATACATATTAAGTTAAAAAATAAGAATCTATTGACTTGGTACTGGCCTGACCTTTCTGCTTGGCTAAATGCTGTTTGAATCTGTACTGCTATTTCCGTGGGCAGCTGGGTGCCCAGTGCTCTGAACCAGGGCTTGTGCCTTCACCTGAGGCTGTCCACAGTGCCCTGAGCAGCTGCTGGGCCGCAGCGAGCCGAGATGGGGGATGTCAGGGGGAAGGAAACAAAAGCCAAGCGTGGAATCAGCAGAGATGCTCATCCTGGGAGCACTGTGTGTGTGCTCGGTGAGGATATTGCTCCTCAGCAGTCCTTGCCCAGGGGCTGCAGCACAGCCCCTCGCAGCAGCTCCCTCGGCGCTGTTTGTTTTGAGATTGCACCTCGTCTGTCTCTGTTCCACCACCTGGATGTCTCTGCGCTCGCTCCTCCTGCTCACCCTGCTCACCCTGCTCCTCCTGCTCACCCTGCTCACCCTGCTCCTCCTGCTCACCCTACTCTTCCTGCTTCCCCTGCTCCTCCTGCTCCTCCTGCCCCTCCTGCCCCTCCAGCTCCTCCAGACCCTCCAGCCCCTGCTCACCCTGCCGCCCCTGCTGCCCCTGCCGCCCCTGCCACCCCTCCAGCCCCTGCTCACCCTGCTCACCCTGCTCCTCCTGCTCACCCTACTCTTCCTGCTTCCCCTGCTCCTCCTGCTCCTCCTGCTCCTCCTGCCCCTCCTGCCCCTCCGGCTCCTCCAGACCCTCCAGCCCCTGCTCACCCTGCCGCCCCTGCTGCCCCTGCCGCCCCTGCCACCCCTCCAGCCCCTGCTCACCCTGCTCACCCTGCTCCTCCTGCTCACCCTACTCTTCCTGCTTCCCCTGCTCCTCCTGCTCCTCCTGCTCCTCCTGCTCCTCCTGCTCCTCCTGCTCCTCCTGCTCCTCCTGCTCCTCCTGCTCCTCCTGCTCCTCCTGCTCCTCCTGCTCCTCCTGCTCCTCCTGCTCCTCCTGCTCCTCCTGCTCCTCCTGCTCCTCCTGCTCCTCCTGCTCCTCCTGCTCCTCCTGCTCCTCCTGCTCCTCCTGCTCCTCCTGCTCCTCCTGCTCCTCCTGCTCCTCCTGCTCCTCCTGCTCCTCCTGCTCCTCCTGCTCCTCCTGCTCCTCCTGCTCCTCCTGCTCCTCCTGCTCCTCCTGCTCCTCCTGCTCCTCCTGCTCCTCCTGCTCCTCCTGCTCCTCCTGCTCCTCCTGCTCCTCCTGCTCCTCCTGCTCCTCCTGCTCCTCCTGCTCCTCCTGCTCCTCCTGCTCCTCCTGCTCCCCCTGCCCCCCCTGCCGCCCCTGCTGCCCGCGGGATGGGGCGGCCGTGCCGGGCGGGGCGGGGGCCAGGCTCCCGGAACGCGCTCCTGACCGTGACGGACGCGTTCAATAAAGCGGCTCAGCTGCCGCAGTGACCTCTCTACCTCGCCCCAGCCGATAATGAAGTTAAGGCACATCACATCTACATTTAGGAAATCATTTTACGGGAACATGTCGATGTTTCCCTCCTCCACAGCCACCTCCTGCCCGGCTGCTCTCCCCGCCGAGGCACGGAGCCGGAGTAGGCGTCGCTCAGGATGATGATCGCTGTTATCACAGGGATGTCTCATTTTCAGCAGTTCAGCCTGTGCAACCCCTCAAGGCTGCACAAGAAATGAGCCACTCAGGGCTGCGAGATGGGTCTGTTGCAGAACGTTTATCTAAAATTTGTGTTCTTGTACAAAGCTAAACTGCAAAGTACAGGAGAGCAGCAGGAGAACACCTCGCTCTCAGGGATGGGACTTAAATATTCACGCTCAAGAGCTGCTTTGGCAGATTCGCTCTGACCCCATTCTAGTCTACATTAATATATGTTATTTTTGGGTTCCAAATTTTGACCTTGTTGCTGGCAGGTCATGCAGAAATACTTGGTAAAGATGAATGCATATACATGAAGACAAACATGAAGTGCTGCAGCTGTTTGTCAGGCTGATCTGGCTTTTGATACACTGTGTCTATCAGCTGTTATCCTTATCTTTTTATTTATTTTATCTTACAAAAAAATATTTGTATATTAACCAGGACTCCAACTTAGATTGAAAAGTGCCCAACCTAACTCCTCCCCCAACTCCCCCAAAATCCAAACCCACAAAAAAAATCCCACTCTTGTGTATCACCATAGTTACCTGACAAAAACCCCATCACGTGCTCAGGGAGATTCTGTTACTGGTGAGGAGGTGTCCATGTACTGAGATACTTTGTGGATTTCGTGTGCACTTATGAACTATTCATGTTCAAAACAAAGTACATAAAAAATGATAAAATACATACCCAAAAGCATTTTCTGTTATGAAGCACCCAGCGTTTCAGTACGCCTGTAATGTCTGGGCTCACAGATTGCAGGTCTATTATTTACAATAGCAAATGGAATTTAAAAAAAAACATTCCAGGAGGAAATTTGCCTTTTGCAGTGTATTGTTTTAAAATGATCAATTACTAACATGCATTTCAAGTCTATGAATTTATTTTCTGTTATATTGAAAAGCTCTAGAAGATGGACCAAGAAAAGCAGCTCTGTTTCCACCCTTGAGGAGGTTTTGCCAAAGTGCAAATAGTACAAAAAAAGGTGTGGCCACAGGAGCAGGGCAGTGATTGTCCCCCTGAGCTGGCACTCCTGAAGCACCTCGGCTCCTGGGGGCAGTTTTGGGCTCTCTGAGACCTGGGGTGTCTCTGCTGGCATCAGCACTGCTCATGGCCTTGGTGGTCACACGAGAATCTGGAACCTTGTGGTCCTGCTTTAAGCCTCCTGGAGCACCCCCTAATCCCTGTGGTCCTGTTTTCAGTCTCCTGGGGCAGGGGTAGGGTTCTGTGCCCCAGAGCTGTGCGGTGCTGGTGGGCCAGCAGCCCCCCAGGGATGTGTCCTCAGTGCCAGCCCCTGCCTGGTGCCCGGTGTGCCAGCTCTGAGCAATTCCTAAGGCCCTTGCTGCGAGACCCTGTGCCCTTCCCGCGGCTGGGAGGTTTGCTCTGAGAGGAACAGGCAGCTCTGGCTCCGTCCGTGCCTCGAGCAGGCGCTTCACAGGGATTGGTTTGAAGTTCACCTTTGAAGTGCAGCCCTGCAACAACGCTGTGCTCTGATTTCATATCACAGCCTTGCTGCACACCTGGGGCCTTATCTCGGCTTGGCAAAAACGTCAACAGCAGCAAGTCAACATATCTCTAACAAAACTGAATTCTGAGCTGAACCTGAAATCCCAGTGCTGGAGCAGATTGTTTTCTAAAGTGTGTGACATGTGAGTAAAGGCTTTTACAGATGAGCAGAACCAGAATTTTACTTGAAGGTAAACCGTTTTGGAGGGGTGTGACTTGTATCCCCTTGTGGTGATGTTTTCTGGGATCACAGGCCAAAAGAGAGGATGTTCAGGGGGACGAGAAGACCATGAAGCAAACTGTCCCTGAAGGAACCTGGGTGAGTACCTGGAATCCCCGCAGTTCCCAGACCCCTGGCTGAGAAATTCTGTGTAGGGTAATTGTAAAGGAATATGATTCTGCTTGTCCTTACAGAAATAGGTACAGAATTGCTCCTGCTGGAGAGACCGTGCAGACGAAAAAGAAGCCCTTCATGACTGAAGTGCTTTCAGAACGATCCCTCCTGAGCCAGGGAGGCAGCGGGGGCTGCAGTGATCTCATCCCCACGATGCTCCCGAGGACTTGTACCACGAACTCGTCTTCTAAAGATCATATTCTGTTTCCCGGTAAGAGATATCCCATCTGCCACATCACATTCACTGACGGCGCTGTCACGACCGCAAGCGCCGCTCCACATGCCCACAATCCTGCCGCGAACTCCTCTGCCTTGACCTCGGTGCCCGCGGGGATCGGCGGCCGCTTTGGTGCGCTGCGGCTCCCGGGGGGCTGGGGACCGCGGGACTGCGCTGCCCCTGCTCCTGACACGGCTCTGCTGCCACGAAAGCGCTTGTGCTTCCCGTGCACATCTAAGCCTGGGGGAAGGGTAAATGCCCGTCACTTACATGGTTTTGATTCCAGGCACTCACAGTCTGACTTGAACCTCAGAGTTTTCTTTCTTGGGTCTTGCCCTAAAGCCCCTGATGTGGGGTGGGATGGGGCTGTGTTGTGACCTTTTTTTTTTTTTTAAATTTTAAATTGCTGTCTCTATGCCCTGGAAAAAGCAAAGTTTTTCTGAAGGGTTCCTTGCCCAATTGCAGGAGTGGGCAGCATGGCTTGACTTCTTACAGTGGAGTATCCAAGTGCAAATAATCAGCCAGAAGAACCATGTGTGGCCAGGAATGGGAGGTGACCCTGAGCCTGGGTCCCCTCCTTCAACCCTCTCTGTGCACCCCGTGGCCTGTTGGGTGCTGCCCTGCAGACCATGGACGCCTGTAGGTAAGAAACAAGCACTCAGGAGGGCAGGGAGGGGATTCCTCAGCTGTGCTGGAGCCCCCCCTGGTGCTCCCCACACCGTGGGACCCACCCAGCATCCTCAGGGTTCTCCCCAGCTTGGGGCATCAGCAAACAGTTGGTGTTCCTTTGCTGACCCGGGGGCATGGAGGACTGATGCTGGGATTGCCCTCGGCTGCTGTTCACAGACTTTCCCCTCCCAGGAGAGGCTCACAGGGGTTTGGGACGGGGGAGAACACCCCTTCCAGGCACCATTTCTTGTGCCTTGGGCCTGGCACAGGGAGCACTGTGGCTGGGACTGGGTGGCGGGGCAGCTGTGCGTCAGGAAGGGACAGGAAGGAGCAGGGAGCTGGGGGAAGCTCTGGGATCAGGGCTCCCACAGCAGCACCTCAGGGCCCCCCACAGGCCCTGGCCCCTGCCCGGGGGTGCTCCCCAGGTCACCCCACCCACGGGAGCACAACTCACCAAGGCACCTCTCTGTGCCTGCATTTAATCCCCAGGGCCTGAGGACCTGTTACACCTTCACTGCTGCAAAAGGTAATTAGCAATGGGAGGCCAGTTTTAGTTATTGGAATTAAAAATAAAAGCCATTTGAAACGTCTAAATATTGACTCTGCTTTCTGCCGGTGACATCAGGAGTCTCCCCTCCCACCTCCAAGCACAGGACTGTGATTCCAGACGTGGATACAGCACAGCTCTGGCAATTAAAAATGGCATTCCTGCTAAAGCTCTTGTAACTGAGAAGTACTTAAAAGGAGCTAAAAATCAGACTGAAGCTGTTCCATTATTTTCCTTCTCATGTTGGTGCTGAAAATCTGGCAAGTCATTAAAGGTAACGGGATGTTGCAGCAAAGCTTGTATCTATTGCTAGTTGAATATATTGAAAAATAAAGCGTACATTAAAGAGTTTTAACTTTATCCTAGAAACAAATTTTTTTTTTTGGCAGTGTGAAAAAATGTTCCTGCAGCCTTTAATCTTTTCCTGTTTTACTTAACCACCATTGCAATAACTGCTGGTGGCAGAACCACTCCGTACTGCGAAAGAGGAATATGCAAATCTCCCACTGATCAATACTTTTACTGGAACAAAAATCTCTAAAGCTTACAATCAATTTAAAATATAATCCAATCCTTTTAATTTGATAAAGAGCCCTTTTCCCCATCCTCCTTCACGCAGGTACCTGTTCTTGTGTTCCAGTAAGGATTAATCAGCTCTAGGCAACTCCAACCGGGGAACGCTTCCCAGCAGGGCCCCACCTGCAGTGGGTGAGGAGCTCTCCACACAGCACCCCACAGTCTGCAGATTTTGAACAAAGCCACTGATGACACTGAGGGAGGTGCACGGCTGCAAAGCTCTGCCCATCGGTTCCCCTGTCTGGATGCTGCTCCTTATTTCCCAAGACAGGTCTCCCAGGGCTTTCCCACCTCCGGCGCAAGGCGTCACCTGGGCGATGTGTGCCTGGCCCAGGCAGGGGGACACCCTGCTCAAGGCACAGCAAACCTCTCCACAGGGTGCCCCACTGTGCCTCAGAAAAACAGGAGACTGAATTGAGTTGAAGTGTCTTACAAATCAGTGTTGGCTTTTTGTTTTCCTTTAGTTTCCTTGCAAGGATGTACAGTTGGTTCACTTGTCCATTTTGGTATTTTCCTGGAAACTGGAGTTGAGTTCCTGCAGGTTGTGGCTCTTCTGGTGACCTTTTGTGCCTGTGCAAGACTGCTTTCCCGGGGAAAGTACAAGAGGGCAATTAAATCTCGCCTGGGGCAGGGAGCCTTAACATGTCACCTTGTGCTCTCACTGACTGAGGGTCACAGCAAGTAGCAAGGAAAGTTTTCTGTAATTTTCTACTTCCCATTATTCTGAGACTTAAAAGCTGATGAGGTCAAATGGCTTGTCTTACAAAACACTGGATTAACCGTTAAGCAAGTCAGAATTATTTACTTCAGGTTCATGGAGATGTGAAAAAAATATAGGAATAATCTTGCCAAAGTTTGTCTTGTGAACTGAATCCAGAAGAAACAGATTTCTGCAAAATAGGCAACAAAAAATGAATTGAAAACTCTGCTGCCATGTTATAGCACAGCACGTGCTTGGAGCAGCCTGGGAATCCAGTTCAAGTGTGGGGTGGGGTGACAATTTTAATACAAATTCCAGAAACGCCAGCGTCAAATTCATTCATTGTTTTTCAATTTCCATCTTGCTTTCAGTTTGAATAAATCTAAAGACTAGAATTTCAGAAAGCTCTTTGCTCCTGCAGACCCTGGCAACGTGTCCCGGAGGAGCAGGAGAGCTGTCGGAGGCTTCCTTGGGGATCACGTCCTGCCCCACCACGGACACGAGGCCACGGGGCAGCAGTGCTGTTGGACACCTCGAGGAGCTGGGAGAGGGCAGGTTTGAGCGGGAGACGGTGGAGGCTGGAATGCCGGACGCTCCGTGTGCCCTGACAGCAGCGCTGGGGCTGGAGGAGAGCCCTGAGGGGAGCTGGAGCTGCCCTTTCCCGGGGAGCCTGGTCCCATCAGCCCAGTTCCGCAGAGCCCTCCTGGTCTGCCGCCCGTGGTCTGCCAAAAGTCACATCCACGTCTGTCGCAACGTTTGGCCCGGTTTTGCCCATGGAAAACGCTTGGAAGCCAACCCTTGGTGCTGTTCCCATTCCTGCTGAAGGCAGCCAGTGGCAGGGGTCTGCTGGACCCGAGGCTCCGTGGGGCAAAGCGTGGTGGGGAGAGGCGCACGCGAGTGGCTCGTCTGGACAGCCCTAAAACACCCCAAAGCAGCGGCCCCGTGCCTGGGTGAGCTCGGTGTCTCTGAATCCGCTGTAGGAACTCCTTTCTCTGACACCACACCTGGCGGGGGGCTTGCTCTGGAGAGCTGCTCGATCACCTCTCTCCCCCAAAGCCCCACATCTCCCTGCTCCTCCCCAGCTCCCTCCTGCCACTTGCAGCAGCTTCACAAATGAGAGAATTACACAGCCCCCTGCAAATGCTCCTGAAAGCATCACACATAGAAAATTCATCTCATTAATCAACTGCATAAACATTGGTGTACGCAACCCCCCGGCTGCAGAGCGCCTTCTGCGCCTTTGGAAGTGCAGAAAAATGTGTAATAAGTATCAAATCTGTTTCCAAACAACTATGGGGAGAATGAAACTTCAGTGTGCTCTCAACAGGTTTATAGAAAATGCTGGTGTGTCCTGAATGTTAAAAGCTACGTGTGCATGGATTTGCATCTCTCCGTCCGTGCCACGATCTACACCGGGCTGGGCAATAAACGGACTGGGATCTTCCCTGGAGCACATGCAAACAGGGGATGCTTGATCCCACGGATTCTCTGAGTGGTTGCTTTTTTGTCCCTCATTTGTGGGCAATGGCACTTGGCTGCTGCCTCTTAAATTCGATTAGGTGTGTTGGGAACAAGGTCAGCCAGGTGTATTTGTGTGCCCGCATCCGGGCATCCCCGAGCCATTGGATCCTGGCGTTTCCTGGATATTGTGTAAGTGAGAAAAAAACCCCGGGGTCATGCATAAGATGACAAGATTTGAGTGTTCTTACCTGTCCTGTAATTCTTTCCTCCTTCTAATAATGGCAACACATTTAAGAACCCTAAAGAGAACAAATAATATTGCATGTTTTGTTGGTAGGCACTTAAATAGCTTGCTTTTTTCTTTAACAAGAAACTATATGGAAGGATTATACTTGAGTTGCAATCAATAATTCTGGGGAAAACATGTATTGGCTTTTGAGTCCAGGGTTCATTAGCTGGATTCAAGAAAGAGGTGGTATCCTTGCTATAAAGAACCTACACAGATAAGATGCAGGACCCCATCTCTCTGACCCAGAAATTGCTTCAGGAATTTGGGGTTAGCTTTGCTCAGTGCATAAGCACCTCCTGCATGTCAAGCTGGACACGTAAGAGCTGCAGCCTTATCCTTGCACCGTGGGCAGTAAAGGGTGCTTGGGATGCTGGGAATGTTAATTTCCAGGACACTTCTAGTGCACAGATTTGTGTATTTGCTGCCCTTCCACTATCCCAGGTTGCTCCAAGCCCCGTCCAACCTGGCCTTGGACACTTCCAGGGATGGGGCAGCCACAGCTTCTCTGGGCAACCTGTGCCAGGGCTTCACCCCCCCCACAGGGAAGAATTTTTTCCTAATATCCCATCTAAATCTACCCTCCTGCAGCTTAAGGCTATGAAGGTTTTGCTCAACTCCTAAGTATTTATTCCAAGAGTTTGGATCCTTCCCCAGTGCAGCAAGCAGCTTGCTCTGGTTATTTACAGCCCTGGCTCTGCAGTGTGACCCTCGTGGGACACCCTTGGCCTGCTCTGCCCGCTGGGAGCCCCCGCTGCAGGGGCTGGGAGCCCTTCTAGCATAAACACGTCTGTCTGAGCACCAAAATACATCTTCAGTCGCTGCTGGGGCGTGTGGCTGGCAAATCTGCTCGCTGTTAATATTTTCACAGCAAGAGTTGACCTGTAGATCATAAGAAGAAGAAACAAAAGGGATGCAAATATGGCCTCACTTATTTACAAATGTGATTAATTATCTGCAAGCAAATTTTGTTGTCGCAGATCTGATTTCTGCTTCTCCCCAGACATGCTGAGCCTTTTTGTGTTCACACTGGCAAACACATAAACCCTCCAGTCAGATGACATGTGTCACTTAAACCTACCCCAGATCTGGATTTGATGTGTGTCAACACATTCAAAGTTGTTAAATGTAAAAGGAGTTTTCTCTGTGGCGCCTCAGTTGCCAAGGGAATGCAGGGGGTGTCACTGGCTTTTAAAGCCAAACCCAAACACCGCCGGGTTATCCATCTGATGGCACAAACACACCGGAATGTTGATTTGATGTGCTCACAGGCTGGTATGGACGCTTTAGCAAACGCTCTGTGACCGGCTGGGGCTCTGTGGGGCTGTGGAGGAAGAGCCCCTGCGCGGGCCCTCGGGTGCCTCCTGTCACAGCTCCTTCGGCCTCAGCACCCCCGGGTGGTTTCCCACCCCATCCCCAGATGGGTCCGGCGTTCCTGAGCATTTTGGGCCGGGGCGAGCTGCTCCCCTCAGGCTCCATGCCCTGCGGGTGCTGCTGCCAGGACATCTCCTGCGGGACAGGGACCACCGCCAGCAGGGCACTGGAGGGTCCCTGCTGCGAGAGGGAGAGGGGACGCACGGCGACGAGGGAATGAATTCTGAGCGTGGTGCCCTCTCCCTTCACCAAGCCAATGAAATCTGGGTTTTGACATTCTCTTTCAGTTTATAACGCCGCATTTAGAGCAGATTAGAGCAAAGCTTTTGCAATCTGTCACTAATTTTGGAAGGGGGAGGGACCACTGCGGGGAGGGTGAGCCAGCAAGCCTCGCTCCGAGCAGCGCTTTCAGGACTCGCAGGCACGGGCAGAGAGACCGAGCGAGGCCCGGCGGAGCTGCCCGCAGGGATTAGGGCTGCAGGGTCAGTCCTCTCCTTCCCGGCTCTGTCTCCCCTCTTCTGGCAAATGCTGAGCTCTGAACAGCCCTGCGGGCTGCTGGCTGTAACGCAGCCACAGCTACATTTTCAGTCCAGGGGAAGAGGAGCGGGGTATCCTGCGTGAAACAAACCCCTAACCAAAAGCTGGCTGTGGAAAGGAAACTGTGAGTTTAGATTAAATTAAGAGTGAAATTAAAACACTGCCCAGGTCAGTACCTTGTCTGCTGCTGACAACATTCCACAGAGCCACACAGTCCACACCAGCAGAACAAGGCACAGAAATGTGCCTTCAATGCCACCACAGTGGGCAATAAGGAACTTTTCAGTCAAAACACTTCAGCTTTCAACAGCCTGTTTGCCATCCAACGAAGATGAGAGAGATGGGGGTGTTCACCTGGAGAAGAGAAGGCTCTGGGAGAGCTCAGAGCCCCTTCCAGGGCACAGAGGGACTCCAGGAGAGCTGGAGAGGCACTTGGGACAAATGCCTGGACTGACAGAACAAGGGGAATGGCTTCCCACTGCCAGAGGGCAGGAATAGATTGGATACTGGGAAGGAATTGTTCCCTGGGAGGGTGGGGAGGGCCTGGCACAGGGTGCCCAGAGAAGCTGTGGCTGCCCCTGGATCCCTGCAAGTGTCCAAGGCCAGGCTGGATGGGGCTTGGAGCAGCCTGGGATAGTGGGAGGTGTCCCTGCCCATGGCAGGGGGTTTGGAATGACCTTTATGGTCCCTTCCACCTCAAACCAGTCTGGGATTCTGGGATTCTATATATGATATAAAATAAAGGGTGGTTGGGCTGCACCAAACCATAAAAACCTTTGATAAAGGCAGTAGGACTTGAGCAGAGCAGCTCCATTTCTTCTTTCCACCATCCCTGCACTCAGATGAACCCACTGTGTTGGTCACTGGCCTTCAACTGGGGGGGTTGAACACTTGTAAAAAAAAAAAAAATTTATATCTACAGCTTATTAGCTGAGAGCAAATTATTATAACTGTTTTCTGGTGTTCCTCATAAAATAAGAAACAGGTTAAGCCAAAATCCATTTGAGATATTTGCTCTTCCCAGTGGGGCCATTTGCACCAGCTTTAGCCTCTCCTGAGTAGCTGCAGGGCTGTAGTAACTTTGTGCTTTAAGTCTTGAGGAGGATCTTCCATTTGAAGTTCGAATATTAATATTAATGCATTGGGAAATTATAATTTTTCTTTAAGATTTTTTTCCTTATTTCTTCAAATATTTTTAATTTGCTGTATTTTCAAGCATTTAATCTTTAAGCCTGAAAGTCTGCCAGTCATGCCTCCTTCTCCTAATTTTCACTGGGGAAAGGCAGTGCTGCAGGCACAGTGGGGCAGCAGGGATGGACCAGCAAAGACAACTTTGAGCGCAGAAGGACACTCTGACTCATGATTTACACGGGGGGGACTTCTGGCCTCCTGGTCCATGTTATACCATTGCTTGTGCTTTCTTTGGCTTTTATTTCAATGTATATTCCCAAGAGAGAATAACGAAAAGTAAATGAAGAAGAAGAAGACATCAGGGCCGTGTTGTGACTGAGATTTTACACACATAAAAGCCCTTAAGCACTGCTGTGTAAAACTCATTGGTTTCACTTCACGGGGGCTGTGACAAGATTTGCTGCGGCTTTTGATCCCTTCAGACTGTCCCCTCCCAGTGTTCTGGGAGATCCAGGACTGAACTCAGTCTCTGTCTCAAGGCCAAATTTAATCAGGTTCTGTCAGTTCAGACACCTCTGCCATCACCTGTCCCCAGACTGCCCTTTTCACAGTTTTTCTTCACAAAATCACACAGGTTTCTTTTGATGATAACAACTAATTTCTAGGGATTTTATGGACCTTGGTGTAAAGAATTTGAATTTATAGCAAAGGATAAAGGACGTTTGCATGGCACCATTGCTAATGTTTCAGCCAGCTGTGAGGGCAGTTTAGTCACAGACTGTGTTTGTGCTCAGCAGGCAAGAGCTCCTCTGCGGATCAGCTGATTCCTGGAAAATCAAGCCTAAATAGCCACGGAAATTTGTGAAGTTGCTGATTATGGGTATGTGATATAAAGCCTCGTGTTACATTTGTATATAGGGTACCAGTTGGTAGGTTGTGCAACGCTGGACATGTAGATCCCCTATGATTTTCCCACCTGTTCCCTGCTTCTCTGCAAGGGGAACTGTTGTCCTGCTGGGCTTGGGAGACTTTGGACAAGGGCCTGGAGTGACAGGACAAGGGGGAATGGCTTCTCCCTGCCAGAGGGCCAGTCAGATGGGATAATGGGAGGAGTTGTTCCCTGGGAGGGTGGGGAGGCCCTGGCACAGCTGTGGCTGCCCCTGGATCCCTGGGAGTGTCCAAGGCCAGGCTGGACGGGGCTGGGAGCACCCTGGGGCAGTGGGAGGTGTCCCTGCCATGGCAGGGGGGGCACTGGATGGGATTTGAGGTGCCAGCCTAACCCAGCTATGAGCTGTTTTGCAGTGACTGGTGAGTGAGGTGTAACTCACGCCACGTGAGCATCCTGGCGGGACGGGGGTGTGGGACTGCCCAGGATCTGGCTCCGTGTTATGCTGCCACCTCCACCGGAGAGTCTGGCAGAGCAGGGCTGATGGGAATCACGTCTGGAGAGCTGCCAACTTCTTACCTGGTCCCTGGCCTGGCTGCCAGAAAAGGTGATGCTGAAGAAAAACTGCTGGAAAAGAACAGAGAAGTTTTTAAGTTGAAGGTGTCAAAGGAGATAGAAGAGATTCGCAGGCAGCAACTGGGTGTTCTCCAGCCGGGATAACCTTGCAGCACTCAGCAGGCAGCCTGGGTGCAGCTTCTAATGAAAAATTCATCTTTTTTTCCAGAGAAAATAGTTTTTCTTTCTTCTGAGTTTTGGTTTGCTCTCTGAGATATTACCTACAGGTGTACTTGCTCACCTTTCCAGCACAGCCCCTGCCGGGCGGCTGCGTGGCTGCTCCAGCCCTTCTCCTGCCGGGAAGAGCGGGGGCAAACACGGCCCATATGCTCAGCCATGGCTGAGACACAACACAGCTGAGCGCGGAGCACTGAGGCTTCGAGACACACAAGAAGAGGAAGAGCCTCAGAACACAGATGACAATTCTGTGCTTTTGGAAATTACAAGAAAGCTTCAGCAATCAGGCTGCTGAAAAAAACCTGTGGCTTCTGTCTTGTTGAAACAGGGAAAGGTTTGGGAAAAAGGGAAGGGAGTGGCAACAGAGGGCAAGACAGGAGGACACTCGGCACCATGTGCTGAGCAGCCACGAGAAATCAGGAGGAAGGGGCTGGAAATGCCGCCCTTGTGCCCAAAAGAAGCAGCAGTGGGGGTGTGGACAGCAAGATGGACAGCAAGGAATGCTGGCAGGGAACAGAGAGAGCATGGAAGCTAAAGATGCTGAGGGTGCCAGTTGGTAAAACTAAGAACAAGGGAGGAAATTATCTGCACATCTCAGCAGCTCAGGGACAGTGATGCTCAGAAGCACTCGCAATGTCATGATTGGATGGCTGGTACGTGGGGGAATTAAATTAACTTAGTTGAATACTCCAAAGCATTCATAATAATTTTTAACAAACCCTGGAACAATGGGTCAATTCCTAAGGAGGAGAAATTACATTACTGTCTGTGCTTAAAAAGTTTTTATAACCAATGACCAGTTGTCAGGCCCAGAAATAATAATGGAAAAACACGTGTGAGAAACCTTCAGTAACAAATTCTTCAGCTCCATAATGCAATTAATGCCAAGCGAAGTGGTTTTATGGTACATAAGCCTTAAAGACATTTGCCATGGGAGAAGATAACTTTGCTGACTGAAGGTAACTGCCACAAAACAGGTTTCCTAAAATAATTTGATTCACTGCCCCAGGAACTTTGAAAAATTGCCTTATAGCCAGTAATGCCTCAGAAATTAAATGGATTAAAACCAGTTAAATGATCAAAAAATGTAATCAAACCATGGAAGTCATCACTCTTGGGTGTGTTCCTACCAAGTTGCCATAGGGATCTCTCCCTAACACAATCCTGCCTTGCAGAGCACATACATCAGTGAGCACTAAAAGTGGCTCAGCCACACGGATCCGCCATGAGAGTCTCCTGTGGAGCCCAGCCCACGGTGGAAGGGTGGGAACAACCAGCAGCATTCCGGTAGGAAGGCGGCAAAGTCCAGGAACGCAGCAGGAGCGAGAGTTTGCAAGGGCAAGAGGAAGACCTTGGAAACTACAAACCCAGCCTGTTCATGTCACTGCCCAGTCCATGTCACTGCCCAGCCCGTGTGAGTTCAGCTGCCCTGTTCGTGTCACTGCCCAGTCCTTGTCACTGCCCAGTCCGTGTCACTGCCCAGCCCGTGNTGTTCGTGTCACTGCCCAGTCCTTGTCACTGCCCAG